>JAOVVI020001653.1:0-21880 GCA_028571085.2 Nepenthes alata
AACAAAACCTTAGTCAAAGATTGAACCTAGCATCAGTAGCCCAACTATCTACTACAATATTGCACAATCACCAATGAACTATAAAGCCGAATTGGAGAAGGATCTCATGGTTTGACCTTACTTCAACTAATTCAAGAAGGCAAGACTAGGAAATTTGGATTGATGATGGATTAATCTTCACAGAGACACAAGATTTTCATACCTAAGGTTGGAGGATTGAGGAGGATGCTTCTCAAGAAATGCCATGACACTCTCTAAACTGGCTACTTAGGGCGGCAGCGTATCTTGAGCTTACTAGAGCTAGGCTACAATAGGCCCAACATAAAAGTCAATGTGATAAAATACAAAGACCTATCTCACTTGCTAGCAAGACAGGTCGAGTGTCAATAACTGACATGGTTATTTTAGCCCCTCACCACTCCTAGTGGACCCTTAGAAAATATCATTGGAGTTCAATAATGGGCTACATAAGTTGGTGAGCACTCACGCATATTGGTGGTGGTGGACCGCTTCTCAGAGTACACTTATTGTTCTGACTTCAAGAAATTGTCCTGGAGAGGATACAACATTCCTTTTCTTCAAGCATGTCAAATATTAGGGTGTGCCCTAAAGCATTGAGTAACAGAGATGGCCGCTTTATCGGAACCTTATGGTCAGAACTCTTCAGAATGCTCAATTCAAGCCCAAATATTTCATCAAGTTACCATACTTAGGCTGAATGTCAGAGAAAGAGATTAAATGGCCTAATCGAGGAATATGTACACCATTTTGTTAATATCAGTTAGAAGAAATGGGTAAAGATCCTTGATGTTGCTCATTTTTGCTTCAACAGTCAAATGTTCTTCCTCCAACAACAGTCCATTTGAGACTATGATAGGACAACTGCTTCTCCCACACGGTGACTGAGCCAAAAAATAAAAATAAAAAAGTAAGTGCCCTCGTGCTTGCAAAATTTGCCTAGGAATGGAAACAAAACATGAACATTGCCAAAGTCTTATTAGGAAAAACGTCCCAGAATGAAAAATTGGCAAATCAGTAGAGGCAACCTGTATAGTTCAATGTGGGGGATCTAGTTTTGTTAAAGCTTCTTCAAGAGAAAATACGACCACTTAGAGAAAGAGACAAGTGCCTCCTTTAAAATTACTAAGGCCCTATCAAGATCTTTGTCCATGTTGGGAAGGCCTAATATAAAATAGATCCTCCACTGTGGATAAAGGTCCACCTGATCACCCAAGTGAGCTATTTGAAGCCATATCACCTAAACATAAAAGACCCTTCATGCAACCCTTCTCAGCGAATTGACATCAGAATGAAACTACCTTCAATGCTAGGAGGGTGATGACATCAACAACGAAGACGAAATAAGTACTAGTAAAGTGGAAGGGAAGACCAAGGAGACAAGTTGGAAATTTGTTGAAGAAGTGATACATAAGTGAAAAAAGCTACAACAACGATCAACTAAACAAGGATGCTGACACTCAGTTGGGGGAGGATATTAGAATCCAAACCAAGCAAAATAAATTTTTGCATAATTTTTCTATCATCCTTATTTTTTTAGGAATTTAAATAAATTTAGTTTAAATTTTTGCATTGTAGAAAAATTAGATATCTAACTGCAAAGTTAGGACATTTCGATTAATATTAGTTCCAAAGGCCAAAAGACCCAAAAAAGCCCCCTTATATAAGGGAATAGATTCAAGAAACTTTCCTTAATATCTAAATATTGTTATTGATTGCATGCTTATGTTTCAACACTTGCATTAGTGACATACTTGAATCCTATGTACTCTTTATTTTTGCTTACAAATGACTTGCACCTAGGATCAACCGCTACACTAAAGTGTGCTCTAAGTCTACTTGATTGGCATCCAGCTCCTGATAGGCATGGACATGTTGCACAATTTGGGGCTAAAAAACAGATAGTGATGCAGTATCCCAACCTCCCTTATCTCTACAATCCTTTCCAACCTTTCCTTCTCCCCTTGTATACTCACTCCCCCTTCCACCAAAGCAAACCCAAATAAAATAAAACAAAAATTAAAAAAAAAAAATATACATATATATATCCCTCTCGTCCACCCCCACCCACTCCTGTGTGGCTTCATCTAGATCCACCATGAAGGTCACCAACACATCCTAAAACAGGACAGTTGTCTCATTAGTTAAAAGTTACCAATATTTTTCCATTTTTTAAAGTTTGAGTTTCCCCTGAAATTACTTATTTTGGTAAAATTGCTTCTTCCCTATCTCATCTCTCCGTTCCCATGTCTTCAATAATTACAAATGCCAGGGGATATTAGTATCCTTTCAAAAAAATATAGGCCTGCATTTTGCATACTTTGGCGGGGTGGATGGGGTGGCTGAACTATGTATTTTGCCCTAAAGCACATATCAATTATGCCCCCCATCCCAAGAAATTAGCAACAGGGAGAAGGGAGTACACAGAACTGCAGTCGCTAATCAAAGGCTCCAAATAAACTACCAAATGCTGAACAGAGACATATAAAAATTCTAGTAATATTAAATGAATTGGCTCATAAACCCTAAAAAAACAGCATTTATATTTTCCACTCTGTGCAAAACCAGAGAAAAACCTGTGAGGTTCATAAACAATTGTTGACAGCTTAAAGTCTTTCCTTTGCAACTCGCTAACCCAAAACTTTAGGCAGACAAGACCTCCTATTCCCTCCTCAGGGAGCTTAGTTTCAGCTGTACACATCATGGAACCATCAGGAGAAAGGGCCATTAAAGTTACTGCCACCTGCCAACACCTCACAATGAATCAAAATTTGGTTAGTGGCTACAATAAAGAAACATATACCATCAAGAGTATCCATACAACCAGAAAGGACAAGTTAACAAGCATCAGTATGTGTCAATGTAAGGATGTTGAAGTTCAAAGCAGGTTTATAATTTCAACAAGAATCTATAGCCTTCTCATTATGTAAAGGGGTAGAAACCACTTGCAGTAACAATTGAACTGTAGATTTAAAAGAAAGCAGGAGCTTGAAAATAATAAATTCGACAAGCAATTTAACATTTTGAAACCAACTACAGCGTCTGTGCATGCGCGAGAATATGCACCCGCGTGTGTGCGTGAGAGAGATAGAGATAGAGATAGCGATGTATATATATATATATATATATATATAGAGAGAGAGAGAGAGAGAGAGAGAGAGAGAGAGAGAGTTTAGATGAATGAAATTGTTAACACCAGATTCTAGGAAGGTTTCAAAACAAGCACAGAACTTACAAGAAAATCAATTAGCAAATCTAGGTGAATGGCTAACAAAAAATTCAGTAAGGAGAGATTCTGAAAGTGAAAGAACTTTATCAACTTGGATCAATCATTCAAGAAAGGGAAATAAACTAATATTTAGCAAGGTTGAAATTGAAGCATTAGAAAGGGCAAATACCTCTTGCATACCATGTGATTATCACGACACTATAAATTTAGCTAAATATGAAGCATAGCTATAAAATTATGTGCAGTTAGCGCAGGGCACTTAAAATCCTATGTAAACAAATACTGAGATGAAGGATGAATGTTAAGATAAATGAGTGCCAAACACTAAACCCATAGCAAGAACACATCATAGATAGCTATAAGTAGCATCAATACAAAGGTAAGACAAGGGACAGCATCAAGGACTACATCTTTACCTCCAATATATTACAGGTAATGCGTTACGAGAAGACAAAACTAAAAGCACATGATGTAAGGTAGTAAAGAAAGGACAAAGTTCTACAAAATAAAAATTGCAAAGAACCATGTCATCCTACAAAGTTTATTATGCAAGAAGATCATACATTTTACTTCCCATAGTTTAAACTTACAGCTTAAATATTGCCATAGCTACAAAAATCACATATCAATTACACAATGGTAACAAAGATTCCAAATTCAGCATATAATCCACATCCTCAATTAGGAAGAAAGATCAACATTAGGAACTTTAGAATTAGATGTGTTTTCCCTCACAGAACTAGGATTTTAACAAGATTATGTAATTAGACCATTTCAAGCTGGATCACCATAGCCGCATACCCTGATTGCATAACTTGCAGTGAAATTGATGGTGATGCACATGTTCAAAGGGAAAAATGAATCTATAGTTTACTTACCACTTTATTAAGGGTCTAAGGTCTAACTACAGTAGATAAAGGCAGCAAAACATTGGGCAACAAAGGATTTATATGGACAAATGACTAAAATTAATGCAACCAAAAAAGTGCTTAGAGTTGTAGACCTATCGCTTGATAAAACTTAGAACAAGCAGTAACTTATTCTGTTCCCAAAAATAACACAACTAAAAATGTCAAGGAGTATTTCCTTTTATTCTTCCATGTTTAGCTGAAATATGATTTGTATTCTTGTTTTTTATTCTCCAATGAATCCCAATAATATATGTAATTTATTGAAGCAAAACACACTTCCTGAACATAAGACTCCCTCTACCCAACAGTCAAACTTCCACCATCTCTCTTACTCACCAATCATGAACTCACAGCAACCACTTTTTTCCCTTGTTTAGTTCATTGTCAAACGAGCTACATTTATGTAAAGAATACGCCAACATTGAATCTGAAGTGCAAAGGCATCTAAAATGCAAATAGGAGGAACCTATCATGAAACTACTTTAAGTGTCGCTCTCTTGACGGATTTTCAATTCTTTTGTGACAAGTGGCCCACATGTCATTTCATTACAACTCTTGGCAACTTAAGTCATCCGATATTTTGTCCTATCTGCTTGCAACAACCTTCAAGCAATATGGGATAGAAGAGATGAGCCCAACTGAAGCACAAAAGAGAATACACTACATACACACCAATCAAGGAAGAAGAAGAGAGGAAGGTAGAGATAGATTTATGCACCGTTATATCATCACCTGGTTGATGGTTCCTTTCGCAAACTTGAACCTGGAAAAATGACAGAATTAGAAACGACAGCTTCCAAGGGCTAGCTGCTTATTAAGTAAGCAAAAATAGTCAAAGACAAACTTGTCGTTCTAACACTAATTGCACTTTATATCAAGCTCATGGATAATGATTTGGTAAGATGAAAATGATCCAAAGCATTGATGAAAATATCGGTCTATACAATACACATTAGCTGAAATATATCGTTATTGGCCCCCCAATACCAATATTGTTTTGATACCATAACAATACTAACATATTTTAATATCAGCCGACACGACCTATACATCAGCCGATATTTAAAATATCGGTCCATATGGCCTTCTTTGCTTACGATATCGGTTTTTTTCCATCGATATATTTGATACCAATGTGTATTATACAATATGTCCGATACAGATATGACCACGACCGATACCAATACTAATATTTTCATCCATAACCCAAAGAAAACATGTTCATAGCCCAAGGAACAAGCAGCCCCTATCATTTCCACTGGATGCTTTGCAAGGAAAAGGATAACTTCCACTTGCACAAATCGTGTGATGCCAGGGAAAAAAATGATTGCATCAACACTAAAAGCATTCATCTTCAAAGACAACTCTTATTATGCAAGCATGCAATATCTATAGCTAGCAGGTATATGAGCTCGAAGGGGAAGACAAACTGCATTTAGAAAGATGCTGATGAAGCTGATCATAACACTAAGTTCCAAATATTTCAATGAAAAATCAGCAATTAATGACGGAGCTATGCATTCCACCCCAAACTGCTGGCTGAGGTCAAACAAAGGGCAAAGATCAAGGCAATCTAACCGGGTATTTTAACCATAGCAGATAAAGACCACCTTTGTACACCCCAACCCCTTGAAAGTTGAAACTTAGGGGAAATCCAAAAAAAAAAACCAGCAAAATTTTAGAAAGCTATGCTTTCCTTAGAACAAAGCAGGTCACCCAAACTAAACAAATTAAATCATTTCCAACTTCAGCAACAATGCGCTATCCATTTTAAGTTCAGGAGTGCAGTTAACACTATATGCAAAACAGAATGAGAACTAAATAACCATATAATCAACCAACAAATCAAATTACATAAATGGACTTCATAATCATACCTCCGAAATTTCACGGTTATCAAACAAGCTATAAAACTGGATACGGTAGTTCTCTGTGCGTATTGCAACTACGCCAGCTGCATCATCGAAAACAAATCCACTAGATAGTCCATTCCGTTTATCTGGAAATGAACAAGGAAGCTGCAGAACACTACATCAGAATTCCTTGGAATATGAATTATGAACCACAAGGAACATTCACAGAACCATATACAAATAATGATGGCATTGAAAAAATAGAGAAAATGCATCAACCTTATTGACAGCCTCAAAATCATGATGTACAAACTTAACAACCATCATACATAATGACTGCCTCATGACCCAACCTTAGGGGCTCAAAATAAACACATCACATCGACCTCTCAGGGACTGTGTTCTCTTGAAGACCTACCTTGATTTCCTATAGTCTAAATAACAGAAAGATTCACCAACAACTTGATTGTAATTATTCAGAAGGTCTAACGCTGGAACTTCCTTCTGTAAGCGAACCTAGTTACTTAGGTAATGTGAGCAAAGGCTTATGGCAATGTCAGGAGATAAATGTCCACATTATATTTAAGTATCTTTTCTGGAAAAGGTAAATTCAATTACTTATAATCAAATGCACTGCTACTCGTTATAATAGAGAAGACTAACATCAAGCCTCCACCATCAAGGAATATACATCTACCATTTGAAGGGGTATAACTATAAAATGAGCTTCAAACATCATCTAATTCACTCCAACTTCTGTTTCAACCATAGGTGATAGCCACCAGTAGCATGGACCACTCTTCTATAACTGTTACATAGCCCTCCCCTCTAACAGCACTCAAAACCACTAACACAAATTCTCTCGTGGAGGTCTGCCTTAAACTATATTATTGGCACTGTTGAGAGTAAGAACATCTGTGAAACAAATTATACCTGTCTACATCAGTTCATCCCCATTCTTACTTTGGTTATTTGATGCCAGCTTGCACTCTTTTAAGGTGCTAAGGTACAATAAGTACTCTCAAGAAATTAACTCCCCTGTTTATTCACCTTCCTTTTGCAACCTAAGGAGAGCTCAACAAAATTAGAAAACTCAACTCGCATTTAGGCAAGGATTTCCTAAATCAGCAGGTACCCATTTGATCCAAAGCCTCTCCTCCTCCAACACCACTACTTATACAAGCTTAAATAGGATTGTGCCGTTCAACTGCTGAATATATTTGACATCTATGTCTCCATAATGCTTAGGTTGATTGACCTCTCCCATGCTACAAGGACTTCTTCCCAAACATACATAGGCGCTCACATTTTATTTTTCCATTAGAGATGGAATTTCAGAGCTTCAATTGCATACAAGTTACAACACATATTTGGGGAACAAAAACATTAGAGAGCAATATACATGTACACTGAATACAGACTTCACCAGATAGATTGTACCAGAATAGATGAGAACCATTGCAGGCCAACAGTTGATTCTACGTGTGATCTTGTCAATTAAAGGCATAAAGTGCAAAAGGGTAGATTCTTTAAAAAGGTAGGGTCACCCAAAGTTATATAATAGACAGACAGCTGCCCTTCCCCAAACCTTATAATCTCTACTAATCTGCCGGTGTCAGCACTAGGTATACCACAAAGGAAATAATGCTTTTCTGAAGATTTGCTTCCAAACTCGTAGCAGCTGCAAAGTAATCAAAACATAGTTTAACGAGATCACAAAGCACATCTATCTGCTCTGCAAACCAGCCAACAGTCATGGCAAAGCTAAGATGTGGAGTAAGAAGCCTCTTACACTTTGGATTGAAATGAAAAGATAAATTCCCATGAAGATCCTCCATTTTCTTTGCCAGATAGTCCATAAAAAGCACAAATAAGTAGGGGACAAGAGGCCCTATGTAAACCCCTCTCTACCCTCAAATACCCAAACATAAACTATTAACCAATTCTGAATAGTTAATACATTTAGAATAGTCACACAGCTCATAACAAGGTTTCTGAATTTCTCTGGAAAAGTATACAAATTCAAAATCTTCTCTGAAGAAAGCCAGTCTACATAACAACATGCCTTCTTGTCATCAACCTTTATCATGCACCTTGGTGAAATAGACACACACCCCATACAAACTTACACCAGCTCATGATAAAACAGACCACTGTTTACAATATTTCTACTATTCACAAATTCTGACTTTGCTTGATATACTAGTCTAGACATCACTGGTTGTATTCTGCAGGTTAGATTTTGGAGACACATTGTAGCAGGCTATTGGTCAATATTCTTTAACCCTTGATGCATTATGATTTAGGAACTTCAGGAACAAGGTCGATGGCAGTCGTGTTGAGCTGCTTAAGGACACCGCCATTGTCAATGAATTCTTTACCAACTTCTGTGGTTTTGTCAATACTCCAAACATTCTTGAAGAACAAGGACAGATAACTATTTTGTCCTGCCTAAGGCCTAGCAGGAATACAGAAGAAAGCATGTAGGATATCATTTGCAGTAATCAGAGCCCCCAAATCCTGCCATTACCATTGAGGATTCAAAGGTCAATTCAGATCAAGCCATTCGTCAAGTTTACATCGCTATTATCTAGCAGAAAATGCAGAACCCAGATCAGAAAGAACTGCAAAATCTCCTCAATGAGCTATTGCTGTAAGTCTTTGTCGCTTCTCATTGTAAGATGGATCAAAATATCAGCCAATGTGTATAGTTATTGGGAGAAAACGATACCTGTATTTCCCAGTATTGGGAATTACGCATTCTGTAGCACTATCGGCGGCCAGCCAGCCACACCGGGTACAAAAAACCATAATGCTTCCCAACAATTGCAGCTCATGTTTTTAACAAAAAATCATTCTTATTATCGAATCACATAATCACTTTGTTGGTGCTCCATTCAGACAAATAAGGAAAACAAGAAATATGCATTCACCATAGGGACAATATCCTTTGAGGGAACATATGATTTCGAAGGTGAAAACTCTTCCAGTTCACTCCAACATTAAACACTTGTTTTATTGTTACTGAGCAGTTTAACAGCAACTTTTCAGGCATTCTACCACTTCATCTACCGCTGCTAAAGCAACATATTCAAATTCAGATATCATTAGTTGCAACAAGGGATGAACACAAGACATTTTGTTTGGATATTCCCAAAAACTATGTAACTTGACTACTTGTAATGAGATTCAAATGGAAGATTGTGATATGCTTTTCCAAGAACTCTTTCAGTACTGAGTCACTCAGCATTACAATGCCTTCCCTATTCATTGCAGTTTACTTATATATCAACACAATGGCGGTCCTGTCCTTAAAAACTTAAATAGTAAATATGTGTTGTTGATAGTAGAATTTTTTTTAAATACGTGTGGTTGTTAGTAGAATTTTTTTTTAATTTGTCCTCAAAACCTAAAATCTTCAAATATGCAAATATATGATGAAAGTGGGATAAATTTCAATATATAACTTAATTTTGATATAATCACAGGAAAACAATTGTCACATGGGACTATAAGTGACACCAATATCAATACAAATACCAATACCATAATTTAATCCATGCATTGTAAGCTTCTTGGTTTTAACACAAGAAAGGAAAGTTTTCTTAACTCTCTGCATGAAGAATTGTTCCACTCCTTCAAGTAAGAATATTAGCTGCTCAACTTGAGATCTAGCCACCTCAACCAAAGCAGCAAACTTCTCTTTTTGCAACAATCACTTAGCAGAAACAAGTACTCCCTTCGTCAACTCAAGGGGTTATATCAGAAATATGTTGCTTGTTTAACTACAAGATCACAATTGAGTTGTTTTAAGTCTTTTAACCACCTTGTAAATTGCACACACCTATCCAGTCAACCTTTACAACACCAAAATGATTGGGATGGGTAGTCCATAGAAGAGAAGGTTAGCCAGGTACACAAGGCTCTCACATCGTGGATTGAGGGGGTCTATAGAAGGACCCCTCTGAATTTCTCCTATTTAACATGATTCATGCCACACCACATACTTGACATATAAGGGGTGTGATCTCACCCACTTTTGTGTGGAGATCGCACATCAAAAGCCAGCAAAAGAAGAGTGCAGGCCCCTTAATTATAGTATCCACCTTTTAAGTATATTTCAGGCCTTCATCAACCTATAAGCTTGGGTATTTTTTTGGAAAGCCCCGCATGATATGTCTGAAAATTAGTTTAGTACATTCATATGATTATCAAGATCATGCTCAGCTCAAAGTGGTTAATTAAAGCAGAAGGCTTTGCACAACCTAAACTGGTACTGGCTCAAATGCATTTCAAAGTTAGCTAATTGAGCTCAAATATTGTAAAATCAAGCTGGACTAAGATTGTTTAAATATCCAGATATTTGTACAAACAATTCCGAACCAAATTACAAATACAAGGATCGCACTCTTCCATCCTACGCTAGGTGAAGTTTATAATGAAAGAAGCCTCAAGGAAAATATGAGAACTTTGAGGTCTGCATCTTGCAGTTATCTTTCGTTCCATGTTCGGAATTAGGATTGAGAGAATGTCTCCTACAGATTGCATAAGTTAAATGCCTACAAAAAAATTAAATTCCAAAAGAAGCATTGCCAATAATATTCATTTGAACAAGAACACCAGAGGAGAAATGTAAGAATGCAGAAGCACAGCCAGGATTGACTTATACCAACCTTAATTCCAGAAATCGTCTTCAAGATTTCCAATGAAGACATCTTCAACATATGAATTTGATTATCTGCACAAGATATCTACACACAATAATTTAAGTAATGGGAGATGATGCAACTACTTTAATCTCAGCAAAGACAATGAATTGAGCCCCTGATTGCCTCATCAGAACCAGAAGAAGATAAAGTTCCAATTAACAATAATTTCCTACACTAAAGTTCCTTTAAAGGTGAAATAAAAGATTTCTTACCGATGAAAGAAGAGAATCCGGAGAATCTATAAAATATAGAAGGGGGGATCCAATTCGTGGTAAAAAATTCTTCTTCCCTGTATCTAGATGCCACATCACAAGAACTCCTTCATTTCCTCCTAAATACAAGCAAAGAAATTAAATAACCTTGGAAACCATTGAAATTATCTCACAAGTAGTGCTATAAAAGGAAAAAACACATCAGTAGGAAAACATCTGATTATTTGACGTGCAGAAAACCAAGCAAATACAAGATTTTATCTGTTAAAACAAAGAAAAATTAATTGACCTCAAGGAAGAAAAACCAAAATAAAAAAATAAGCAATCTGGTGCATGATGCAACTACAGGTACCAAAATAACCACAAAGAATTATAAAGCTTCCAGCCTTCCCTGATAGCATGATCACAATGCTCCCTTGAGATCCCTGGGGTCAAAGGAAAAAAAATAAGCTTGTTCTATCCCACAATCCTTACAGCAATAAGGTCATTAAAATTCTAGCATTCTGCCCATAAAAACTGCCAATTTATAGTTATCACAGCATTCTTCCCATAGAGGCCTAGTTTGCTTTCTTCTATGAAAACCTCACAATGTAATAGAAATCAGGTCCTCAGGAGCACATGTCCACAGCTCCAAAATCTTCTTAACTCATTATACTCAGCTGCATTTAATAAATGGCGGTAATCTTTAAGAGGGATAGACTAGACCAATGCCTTGAATTAAGATAGAAAGTTAGATTTCTGAATAAAGTTCACCGAAGGAATAGGTGAAAATCTGAATCTAAAACACAGAATGATCAGCTGTGTCAAACAGCTGACTCCAAATTCTGGTGACAAGTGACAGAAAAATAACAAAATGAACTAAGAATAAGAAGAAATCAGATCTTCCATCCCTTGGTAGCAAGGCTTAATAAGAGTGAACTAAGAATTTCAGTCAATCAGCAATGTGGTCAACCAACAAAAATAAAATAAATTGAAGGATCCTGTAAATGGAGAGGCAAAAGAGGAAAAAAGTGCAACAACAAAACCTTAAACCCACTAAGTGGGTCTGCCACATGAATCCACTTTCGTTATTTCACTCGATTTAGTACAATATTTTTTGAAAGTTGAAGAAATTTTAAACCATTTTTATCATCACTCTAAGTTTTCCAAGGTCTAGGCTTTATTTATATCCTCCAATCACAACTAACTCACATTTATCACAAGTGCTTCATTTGACCTACTTTTAAGTATTTAAACCATCTTAGACGTCATCCCCTCATTTTATCTTCTACAAGTACAACATTTAAATGTTTATGAAATTATTTCTTATCTTATCTTTTTGCGTGACTCTACTCGTCTATCTTAGTATTCTCATCCATGTAATGCTTACTTTTTATACATTATCATTTAATTATCCAACTTTTTGATCCATAGTGTACAACGAGTGATCTAATTGCTATCTTATAAAACTTTTATTTTAATTCGAGAGCGATATTTCAATCAAAAAACACAGCCAATATAGTTCTCCATTTTAACCAACCTACATTCATCCTATGTGTCATGTCATCATTAATATCTCTATTTTTATGGTTTATAGATCCAAGTTAACGAAATCCATTATTCATGATCATTTTTTATTTATTCAATACTTTATCCAAAATTACTAAAATCATACTTTTTAAATTTGTTCATTATTCTATTTAAATTTACTAAAATTATACTTTATATATTCAGTTTTATTTGTTAAGTCCTTTAGATTTTAGAGCATCATTCCAACTTGACAATTTCATTTCTAACCGGCTCTACTTTTATCTATTAAAATGATATTATCTAAAAATAAATACACCAAAGAACCCTATCTTGAACATCTCTAGTAAGTTTATTTAACTAAGGTATATGGACCCAGCGTGTAAAAGTACAAGAAAAGCAAATTTTCACACCAAATTGTCTACCCATAAACCAATTTTATCATACATTACACATTGGCTCATCACAAACCTGCTACAAGTTCCTATCAAATCTCAATTTTAAATTTAACCATTTCACATCACATGGCTTTGTCCCTGACATCCAGAGGTGGAGTGTCGGAGAATTTCTATTGATTGGTCATATAGGCCCGAGTCGGACATTCAATTACTTCAATTTGAATTATCCAAAGGATGCCTTATACTCATATATTAAAAAGGTGGCCAATCAAACCTATTTCTCGATTCAATAGAAACCCAAAAAGATGAATAGGGTCCCAAATAACAAGAGATATGTAAAAAGCAGGTCCGATTACGCCTATTCCTAATCCTAAATGAATTGCAACAACAAAAGAAAAAAAAGGTTGCTTTACCTTTATTCAATAATTAGTTATCCTATCAATAAATAAGTAAACCATATAATTTAAATAAATGTGGATATCCCTTAAAAGAGGAAAAAGAGTTAAGAAGAGAAAATACTACTACCAACATTTTGCCATTCTGCAGGGAGAGACCACCTTTCACTGGACAATGTAATGCATATGTAAGCTCTAAGCAAAATAGAACTACTTGCATGAGCTTCTACCTGAGTACAAATAGGCTCCATCAGAAGAAAATGATAGAAGATTCACTTCAGATGAGTGCCAATGCCATGTGGAGCAGGAGTCAGCATCATCATTTTCCCTAACCCCAGGCCTTTCATCCCCACTCTTCATCAATCCATCATTGTTGAAGTCATCATGAATAGAAAATTTCCTCCAACCGAAACCCCTCCAAACTAATATCCTCCCTGTCACATCACCTGCGGCTACAATTCTATCAACTGGATGGAAAGCAAAAGTAGAGAAATTCTTGGTATGATGCAATTTCATCTTTTTAACCACAGCACGCTCATAATCCTTCCCTGGAACCTTCCATATGTAAAGTGTGCGCTTGTTTTGGATGCCAAAGAATTCCCCCGAGGGACTAATTGTAATATATGGTGGTTGTACAGTCTGAAAATGTTACATGTAATGAACACATCACAAATTAATTTTGTGCAACAAGCAGTTGCAGAGCATTTCAGAATGAAGTTGTTACAAGCAGAGCTTTACTTGATAAAATAGAGAATGTGCCAGTTCATGAGTGTTGTCAAACATATTCCTTGCATATATCTTCCAACGTAGGGTGGTTTCTGCCTTTTCCACTTTTGTCTTAGACGCTACATTATAAAATTACCAAAACACGAGGATAAAAGTTCCCCTCGGTTATTGTTGTTAAAGGCACACCTAGGCTCAAAACCTAGCGCCTCAATATATCTAGGCTAAGCTCATTCCGAGAGGCACGCGGTAAGGCCCTAAGTTGCACACTTTTTGTCAAGGTTCAAGGTATGCATAGAGCACCTTATAGGTTTTTTCTTTTTTCAAAAACAAAACTAATTTCTTTAAAAAATTAGTCATTATATTTGATAGTTGCTTTACATATGATATTGGTGTTTGTGAAATTGGAATTTGAAGGTAATGAGTTAGCTATTAAAAGAATGGCTAGAAACTATAATGATAATAATGAATTAACATCTAAGGACGATTCTATAAAAAAGGGTTTGGTAGCTTAAATGTTTTGAGTAAATGAAGTTGCACATTACACTAAATTGATAGTGTCAATCTTGAATGATAAATGCCTCTAAAACTAACTTGTTGAAGCTTGTAAATGATAAAAATTCTAATTTAGAAAGGCACTATAAAAATAAAAAAAGTTATTCTAACAGATAAGCTAAGGAAAGAGAATAAGATAAACTTTTGATTAACGATAATAATAAATAATAATCTTTGCTTTGAGTATCAAGAGGAAAATGTTTTAAGTTTGTTAATAAATTTTATTATTCTTATATATTTGTAAAAAATTGTGCTTATTAATTATCACATTTTTTATTATTAGTTGAATAATGAGTTTATTATTGTTTTTAGAAATATTATTTGGTCTTTTTAATTCTCTTATTAGCAGCAAATCAAAATCATTACAAAAACATCATATATACATATAAATGGGTGCCTCACTTCCATCAAACCTATGCCCCCACTTTACAACTTGTGCCTAGGCCCAAGAGATTCATTGCATCTTGGTGCTCTCTGCGCCTTTAACAACACTGTCCTCTCAGTTTTTCATTTCCCAACTATACTTCCATATAATTTTTGTCAATCCGGTTGAATTAAAGCCACTGTTCCTACATAACGAGGGATGGATTCAGCGTGCTGTATTTGTTCAGGTCATGACAAATCCAGTACCTTCAACCAAATTCCAGCTCATCTATTAATCTTGTCTACTTAAGTCAACCCATCACCTAATTTCATTCAGTTCAGGCCATCTTCATATTGACCTATTTTTATTTATTTGGTTGAACATGGTACGGAAAATTAGCCATCGCATTTTGCCTTACTGTCCTTGAAAAACCAATCACTCCTTAACATAACAAATGAAATTAATATCACACACTAATGGATGAAGTAGTTCATAATTTCATATGGATTCATAGCAAAGTAGTATTGAAAATTAACAGGACAAGAGACCAGGAAGGGCAGGCAAGCGTAAAGAACTCAAATCTCAGAATAGCTGCCTCAGGAAAAGAGTTTAAAAAAATCTCAGGTCCTTTACAACACGCTTGTGCAGATGTTTCTAATGTTTTCCTTATCATATGATTTTTTCCTTGAAACATTTTTTACATGAATTTCACATAATAATCTTGGCCTCTTGGGTCTATTCCAATCTTCCTATGGTTATTATTGGAAAATTGCATGACTCCGATTTGAAGACAATTATCTACACAGTAAACACCCTCCTAAGCCCCAATTCAAAAAATAAACATCACTATATGCCAGTTCAAGTTCATAACTTAGCAGAGCTGTAACATCTTGGAGATAAGAATACAGAAAATACAGAAGTGAAAGCACTGCATAATTATTATAACAAACCTCTGCCAAAATCACTCCACCAGCCAACCGGGACTCGGTTAAGTTACATTTACGGAGTTGTCCTCGTAAATATTTCGCCTTACTCACATGAACATTTACATCTTCTACAGACATATAAGCAAAAACATCGGCAACTTTTCCATCACTCTCCTCTTGCTTAACCAATAAGCTCGGAATCACCTGAAAATTCTGAAAATAGTGAGCATACATATATTTAAAAAGTTAGTGGCATATATCTTGGAAGTTAACATGTAATGACAAAACACACTAGATACCAAGAAACTCTGACACCAGACAAATTAAAAATAAACCCTGACCCCTGCATCTGGATCAAGGAAGACGTGGTAGAAAGAAGTCAATTATGGAAAAACTTATGCTCAAATTACTCATATTTTGATTACATCCCTTCAACTTTTTATCTTCATTTTTGAAAATGCTAACAAAGTATCAACTTATCAGGTCTAGTCATGTGCTCAAGTACCAAAAAATAAATAACTAAATGTAACCAGTCTGGCACAGTGCCATTATAAAATCAAAATGATAAGCTTAAAAACACCAAATTTAAGCAATTCTTAGGCATTGTCTAAACAGTAATGGCTTTGTCCTTGAAAGTCACTGGGAACCAAATAGCAACAGTGTATACTAATTAGCTGAAAATTTTGGAGACCCGGATCACTTCATTGGTGTTTTACAAATAAGAATTGCAACACTCATGCCCTATTTTCTCGTCACTGGGAAAATATTAAAAATATTCTCAACATTCCAATTCTGTTATCAACTTTTATCCCACTGTTGGGTATAATCCAAACAAAAGACACTCTGACCCGACATGAGTTAAAGTGAAAAACTGAGATACCAAACTGGTTCAAGAACATCCCCGCCAAAACTTCAGTTGATCGCCCGAAATTAGTGCCTCCGAAATTGGCACCAATCGGTATGTCCGTCCGAAATTGGCACTTCCAATGTTATGTTACATTTATTGCCAACCGTTACAATAGTTGCATAATCGTAACTTATGTTACTTTGTAACCATCTAACGGTAAATGTTTGGCATTTTATGGGCCATTACCTTCTGCTTTAATGTGACTAATCATTCCTCGTTACATGTAACCTTTCATCAGGATTAAATGTCTTATTTATTATTTTATTGCGCCATCAATTTCCTCAACCCCCCATGCCTTAGGTCATCCAGTCATCCAGGCGATCAGCTGAAGTTTTATCAGGGATGTTCCCAAACCAGTTTGGTGTTTCGGTTGTTCACATTAACTCATGTCAGGTCGTAGTGTCTTTGTTTGGACCATACCCAACAAGTAGGATAGCGCAATTCTAGTTATCTCACCGCAGTGATTTTGCATATCACTGATGACACTTCATTATGTTAGTCATAAAAAATCAAATAGATGGTTGATTTCATGCTACTTTAATAATGTCGAATTACAACAAATTGGAGAGGATCCCAATCCGTCACTTGCAGCAATAAAAACCAGTCTTTCGAATTCGGACATTTAGGAAGCCGTTTACGTGGGATTTGAATGTCTCAATGGAAATGCTACCCTTTTCCATTGTTTGGTTTACCATGGAGGGGCTCAGTCAATATAATTTTTAACATAATTATCCCCATAAAGATAACAATTAACAATGCATTTATTTACGGATCTGACACCAGCAGCAGCTGTTGCAGACCTGATACATTTATAAATTAAGAAAGACCTCAGTTGAAGATTCTTGCTTATTTATCTTCTGTAAAAGAGCCATTTTGTGAACCCAAAAGACAAATCTAAGCAATACTAGAATTCATCAGGAGATTCTAACACAATCTTTTCATCCCTTGTGTGAAATCAGGAAGAAATGTTAAAAGGACTTTTCTACTCCATCACACAAAAGGCCAACAGTGGATTGAACAATCTCTGATAATAGAGGAGAGATTGACATCATATTGGGCTTTCATAGCACTTCTAATGTCGCTGCAGAACATATAGACACTTCAAGGGTGGGTTTGAAGGTATACTGTTTACCTTCCAAGGATGCTAATTCCTTCAATACCCCGTAATCAAGAGATAGAGGAGGGAGTGTTATGTTTTCCAAATGGAAACAGCCCATGCCTAGATGGTTATACTTCACTTTCCTTTAGAGAAGCATGTAGTACAGATGGAGGAGATCATTGTGCAGGTACCATGGACTTCTTCAAAAGAGTAAACCATAAAAGGCTTGGTGATAAATGCCAGAGAAAACATGTTGCCCAAAATCCAAAGCCCTTCAAAGGGTATGTCCTTAAACCACCAACTTTTTGTTCCATTATTTAGAATACTATCTCAATGTTTGCGACAAATATTTTAATGAAGGTGGTTCACAAACTGGAGGATCCAACACAATCTGCCTTTACTAAAGGTAGAGTAGTTGTCAATATCATTGCAAAGATCAAAGAGGCTAATAACACAACGGGTGTAGCTCTAAAGGGCAATATTGAAATTGATCTAAACAATGCAAATAACTCCATAAGTTGAACTTTATTAAACATTTGTTTAAGGCATTTCATTTTCCTTCCAAATTCAAGATAGTCATGGATTGAATTTCTACCTCAAACTTATCTACTCAAATTGATGGCTCTCTTGATGGTTACTTTGATTATGATTGGTCATGGGGCTCTAAAACAAGAAGATTCAGGTCTCCTCACATGATTGTGAGGGCCCCTAAATAATCAGACAGAGGCCATGAAGGCATTAATAAAGCACAAGGGTATCCTAAATGTGCTAACCTTCACGTATATCATTCTTTTTCAAATCAATGACCTGTTGTTGTACTGCAGCTGTGAATTGTTCTTTATCATTCAAACGCCTTAATGTTTTCTGCACCCTATAGCACTATTGTCCTTGTAGCTAATCCCTCTAAAATCTAAGCATTCTTTTGTAATGTTGATAATGAAACCAAGAGAAAGAATACCAATTTTCTGCAATTTGGGTTAGGGAAACTACAAATTAAATACTTAAGCATGCTCTTAATTTAACTTGATTGGTCACCAAGCAGTAAAGGCTAGGAAGCCAGACGTTTGAGCAATAAATTGAGTTAAAGTAGTCATTTCAATTCACAAGCGTATAGGTTTTTAAGTTTATTAACCAAAAAAAGTACAAAAACAACGCATGATTTTCTCCAGTCAGAGGCTAAAACAGATAGGAGAAGAAACTGATTGCAATTCAATCTGTCATACAATTAAAAAAAGATAGGTTTTATTTACTAAAGATAAAAAAAGAAGAATAGTAATTACTATTCTCACAATAGAAGTAAATGTATTGCCTTCGTAAATGATTTCCATATAAGGGCCACGAATATTTGCTCCGAGGGTGACCAAATGCACTTAGTTGATTTTATTACTCTACAGTTAACATAAGTAGTTATTTCATTTTGCTTTCAACAACACACTAGTTCTCCACATTCCATGTTGAGAGAGAAATTGAACACACATGATCAACCCTATTGGGATGTATCATTAAACTGAAAATTGCGGTTATCTCATCTAAGTATAGAATTAGACCAATAAAAGAGTGTTGTCTGGATATCATGCATTTAAACTTACAAAAAATGCAGCAGTACATAAATTAATGCAGGATACAGCCAAGAAGAAATCAAGTGGAAACCATATTTGTCTTAGATGTCTTCTACTTATCTGCTTGAAGGGAGTTTGATTAGATTTGGTTGGGTAGATTGGAATAGATTGAATATTCAGAAAACCACTTTCTGGTTAGCAATACCAAACTTGCTTGCTAATACTATAGACAGATTGTTTAGATCAGTACATGTGATTCAGTTATCCATGCTCAACATACTTCAGCAATATAGTCGAGTGATCGTTCAGTCTTAAACTTCTTATAGCAGAGGGTTGGGCATGATGTCAAACATTTTGCTAAATTTAAGTGTTTAAGATCATACTGAGCTGGAATCCTCCATTTTGTCGAACAGGAAGCACACAAAACCCGTGGACAAGCAAGAGTATCTCCCTGTCAAGACATACTATGTTGTTCCGCAACAGAGAAACAACAATTCTCATTTGGAACCTATTGAGGGTAAGGAGCAGTTAGTTCTACTACAGACAATGTTGAATTCAGGATGAGTTTGTCAAAAAGAAACTGATTGGTTGTCCGTTTGTTTTTGTTTTATGGGTAATTCTATTAAAATTTTGAACTAATACTGAATATGTATGGATTTTCCTCGAGGATGGATTGATCTTCCTCAAAGACCCCAGGAATGCCCAAATCAATTTTGCACTTTCGGGCTTCATTCCCCCACGTTAGGCGTGCGTATCTTGTGCGCAAAAGTCAGAGTAATGATGTAGCCTAGACTAGCATAACACAATATTTCAATAAATTCTTATATGATGCCCAGAAATCCCCAAAAATCATTTTACCATTGAAAAAATGGGTAGCCGAATGTCAACCGTCTTGATCAACTCGGGAGCGGAGAAATCCCAGTATCGAATAGTACCGTCCAGCGACGAAGTCCAACAGTAGCAGAAAACATTATTTGCGTTTGGCACCACTATAATTGCCGTTACAAGCGCGGTGTGACCTTCCAACTCTGTTATCTGAACCACGACATGACAACAACAACAATAAATGTTAGAAAATCTGACAAGAACTTCTTTGTTTTTGGGAATGACGGGAGGCCTATGCTAACCTGCATGCCGGTGGAAGTACTGAAGACGGAGACGGTGTTTCCCGTACAGACAAGTAGCTTCTTTGCATCGTTGGAGAATGCTGGAGGCGACGAGACAAAGCTTTTTCCGCCGTGAATCATCTTCAGGTAAATCGTGCCGAGAGGGAGAGAAAAAGAGAGAGAGAGCTTAGAGACGAATATTTCAGGGGGGAGGGATATGGGGTTTACTGATCCTAAAACCCTAGATATGGGGGCTTACTGATCGTAAAATCCTAGCATTTTAATTGTGAGCTTACCAATTAGACGACTAAGATTTTAGAAATTTAATTCTTCCTCATAAATATTTTTAAAATATCTGTCTAGGGTTTATTGATTAGTTTTTTAATGACTATTTTGAAAATATTAGCCTAAAGTTTACCCATATATATCAAATTTAGGGTTTCCTAATACTAATCAGTGAACCCTAGGCAAATATTTCAAAAATAGTCATAAGGGAGAATTAAATTTTTAAAACTTTAGTACTCTAATCGATAAGCCCATTGTAAGATTTATGTTTTCGATTTATAATAATTATGATTAAATAAGATAATATAATCAAAATAAGGTTATTGGATGTAGTAAAGTGTGAAAAAAGTCAATTTTAGCCTGGGTTTTGGACCGGACCGGAGACATGCCCGAAGCGCTCCAGGGGCACAATTTTCAGTGGTCCCACGCCCAAGGAACATTTAATTGGCACTCAAGCGCCAGTTGTGGTATTTAAAACCCGTGTGTTCTGCTTTCATCATTTTTTTTTGGCAAAAGAAGAAGAAAGAGGAAGAATGGAGGTAGAGAGAGAGTGCACGCCGTTGATGAGAGAGAAGTGGAGATCGAGACTCTCGGGTCCGTTTTCGATGTAAAGCTAGTTGAAAAACTTATAAATCGAGTCGGGATAAGTATACTCCTAAGCTTTTCTTTCTCATTTTGCTCATTTCTTATCGTTTCCTCCAGGCATTTTTGTTTAAATATCCGTCTAAACTTAGATTTTAAAATATTTATGTATTAAATATTGCATATATGTCAATTTGCTTTCCGATTTTAAAGTATATGTGTGAAAAACGTGTATATATACCAATTTCTCATCTAATATCGAAGGTTACATGAAGTATTGTGTTAAATCGGGAACCCTAACCCCAGGCATGTTATAATTTCGAGTTATTATGATATTTTATTACTTGTACTTTGTATATGATGTTTTACATATCCAGGTGATTATGTTAAATCTTTTAAATGTGTAAATTTTCTTCCCGAAATGTTCTGTATGTTAAGTATATGAACCAATATTGTGAAAATTGCCCATTTTGTATTTTTTTTGTGAAAATTCTTGATGATGTTTAAATCCCTGGACCCTAAATTCGAAATTAGGTTGTGAAA
>JAOVVI020001654.1:0-23560 GCA_028571085.2 Nepenthes alata
TATTATTATTGTTATTATTAATTTCAAATTCCAAATCGGATTCCAAATAACAGCACAGGCGCGCCTCGGGCGTCGCCCCAAAATTCCGATCATTCCTCAAAATTTTAGAATATTTTAATTTACTTTCACCATGTTCGAAATACCCAAAATCACAATTAACATTAAAATAATCCAGTCAGGATCCGAAATATTACACAAGCATCCCTCAAGCATGTATCGAATGGAAGTACACTTGAAAGTGCGCTCGAGCTCTGATCAAGTGTCCATTAGGCACGACCTCTCTGCCCATTCCACACATGTGCGCGCGCGTTAGGTGCTGGTCAATTATCCATCAATTCACAGTTTCCTGATCTAAAATTAACTTTTGATTCAATTTTCTTTCTCCTTTGATTTCATATTTAATTAACTTTAATTATCTCAATTAATTATGATTAAGGTAAGAATTTGAACTTGTTCTTGACTAATACAGAGTAATCTGAGTACAAGGTAATTTACTCTACTAATGAAGGTATAAATGCATTGACCTTAGGTTCGCGGTGGTAAAAATATGATCCTCAGATTTTTCCGGTAAAATCTATTTTGATAAAATATATAATTACATTTCATAATATTCTTAGTCATGATATCTTAAACTCTTACATGATATTTTCTGTAGTGGTTGCTCCTCATTAAAGAATTTTTCTATTGGATATTTGGCTTACGCAATTTTCTTTTAACCATTTAAATTAGCGGTCAAGTAATAAATTTTGATGTAATGACAAACTTTATGCTGCAAGATGTAGATATGGATGTATCGTATGTTATTGTAGTGTATAAAGGCTATATGGAGATCACGTTTGTAGTGGTGGAGATGGTATAATAATAGTGACAGACTTCATGCTACAAGATGTAGATATGGATATAATTTCAGTTAATACATTTTGATCTAGAGGATTACGGAGCAATCATAAAACGGGCTTTGTAAATCGAATAAAATTTAGCGAAGAAGATGGTGTCGTCACCAGGACTGAGTACCAAGGTTGTTTCACAACCCCCAGCTAAACTGTAGAATAAGAGGAGGAAGATCGAGCTCAGAGTTATGCCACAAGTACCAGCAATGGTCTATTTTAATTGCAGCAGGGTAGGGCATGTAGCTTGTGATTGTCGACTACCAAGGAGGTCACTATTGCCACTTTTTAGAGAACAGCCTGGATAAAGAACACGCTACACTTGTGGAAAACCTGACCATCTTGCCAAAGGTTGCAAACTTTTCAACAGATCTACTGTGCATCCACAGCTACCTAGACATCATGTACAAGGAAACGTTTTTGCTATTACTGAAAATGATGTTGAATGGATGGATCTTGGATAAGATCTATCCATTCTTTTGTGTTCGTTGGTTTTTTTACTTTTATTTTGAAATTGCTCCCATACGCATGAATTATGTGTTATCTGTATCGATGGATATTGAAGATCTTATTTAGGTAGATATTATATAATGTGAATGTCCAGTCCAAGTAGAGGATCATAGTCTCTTGGCAGATTTAATTCCCCTTAGGATGATGGAATTTAATGTCATACTTGTAGTGGATGTTCATTTCTCTATTTTGGATGTTCCATCTTTTTCATTCCAAAGCAGGCAAGATAGCGATATTCTTCCTATATCATATTAGCATTACAAGCTCATCACCACTTATTACAAGAAGGATGTCAAGGTTTTCTTGCAATGATGACTAGTCGGATTCTAAGGAATTGAAGATCGAAGGTATTTCGATAGTAAGAGATTTTGTTGATGCTTTTCCTGATAAATTTTACCTCCTGATCAGAGATTAAGTTTGTCATTATTTTGATACCGGGAATGATACCCATGTCAAAGGCTCCTTACAGAATGGCTACCGTAGAATTATAGGAACTTAAGGTATAATTATAAGAATTGCTAGATTGAAGCTTTATTCGACCTAGCATATCATCTTGGGGTATTCTTGTGCTATTTGGAAAGAAATAGATAGTTATGCAACTCTGTATTGACTGTCGAAAATTGAATAAAGTAATAATTAAGAATAAATACCCGTTATCGAGAATAGATAATTTATCTAATCAACTACATGGTGCTATTGTCTTCCCTAAAATAGACTTATGATCTGAATATCACTAATTAAAAATTATAGAGAATGATATTTCAATGACTGTATTCTGATTAAGGTATGGCCACTGTGAATTTCTAGTGATGCCTTTTGGCCTAAGTAACTCTCCCACAATCTTTATGGATATAATGAATCGGATATTTAGGCATTATTTGGACTAATTCATGGTAGTATTTATGGATGATATTTTAATCTATTTTAAGAGTCACTTGGTGCACGGAGAGCATCTTTGTATTGTATTACAAAACTTTGGGAAGAGCAATTATTTGCTTAATTAAAGAAATGTGAATTTTTTCTGAAGAAAGTGACTTTCTTAAGTTATGTTATCTTTGGTGCGAGAAGTTATGTGGATCGCTAAAAATTGGAAGTGGTCTTGGATTGGCCGAAACCCAGGAGTCCCACCGAAGCAAGAAGTTTTCTTGGATTAGTCTAATACTATCTAAGATTTATAAAGAAATTTTCCAGCATTGTTGCTCCACTTACCAAACTTATGCAAAAGAATGCTAAATTTGTATGGTCAGAGTAATGTGAATAGAGTTTTCAAGAACTAAAAGAAAGATTAATACCTACACTAGTATTAGCCCAACTAGACGGGCAATGAGGATTTATAGTCTATTGCGACACTTCTCGTATTGGACTTGGATGCGAGCTAATGTAGCATGGAAAAGTAATCGCATATGGGTCGTGTCATCTGAGGACATATGGACAAAAGTAACCAACCCACGAATTAGAACTTGCACCTATTATTTTTACTCTCAAAATTTGGAGACATCATCTTTATAGAGAATAGTTTATCGTTCATTCTAACCATAAGAGTTTTAAATATCAAAAAGAGTTTGAATATGCAATAGTAGCATTGGATGGATTTTTAAAAGATTACGATTATGAAATTTAATATTAACTAGGCAAAACAAATGTGGTAGCTGTCGCTTTAAGTCGCAAATCTATAGGGTTAGTCGCACATTTAATTATGCAGGAATGGAAGATGCTAGAAGAAGTGGAGGACTGCCAAATTCAATTATATATGCGATATTGCTAGGTATTTATGTCCTATTTTTATATCCAGCTAAACCTTACAAATCAAATAAATGTAGCTCAAAAGAAGGATTAACTATTATTAAAGATTATGGAAAATTTATTAAATAAAACTCCATTCGATTTTAATATTCGGGAGGACAGAATCCTCAGATTTCATAATAGATTATGTGTTGCTATAGATGATGATGTAAGGGAAAAAAACCTGGAAGAGATGTGTTAATCAAAGTATACTGTCCATTAAGGAGCCACCAAGATGTATCATGACTTGATAATTTTTTGGTGAAATTGTGTGAATAGAAATATTATAGAATTTGTGGCAAGATATATAATTTACTAGCAAGTAAAAGTAGAAGACTAGAAGTTGACCGGAAAGCTTCATTCATTACCCAAATCTGAATTGAAAATGGGAGTACATTACGATGAACTTTATAGTAGTATTATCAAAGATGCCAAGGAATCGTGATTCCTTTTTTTTTTTTTGGTAAGTAAGGAATCGTGATTCCATTTGGGAAATTGTAGACCATTTGACAAGATTAGCTAATTGTTTTGCCGTCGGGACAAATTTTCCTTGCAATAAGCTTTCCTTATTATATATCAATGAATTAGTGAGATTACGTGGCATACTTGCTTCTAGCCCTTCTAATTGAGATTTGAGATTTATATCATGATGTTGGGAAAGCCTACATCAAGAGTTGGGGATAAAATTAAAGTTTAACACGACTTATGATCCTCAGACTAATGGACAGATGGAAAGGGCAATTCAGATTTTAGAGGATATGTTATAAATATCAATATTTGAGTTACGTGGTAGTTGGGGTTCATGCTTATCCCTAGCAGAATTTGCATATAATGATAGCTTTTAATCTACTTTGGGGATAGCATCATTTGAAGCTCTATATGAACGAAAATGTAGGTCACCAATCAATTGACAAGAGATGGGAGAAAGAAAAGCTATAGGACCTCAATTGGTCCAGGAAATCACTGAAAGGACAACAATAGATCAGGATTGCTTGCAAGTATCTCAAAGCAGACAACAACATTATGTAAACAAGAGATGGAGAGATTTGGATTTTAATATTGGTGATCTAGTATTTCTAGAAGTCTTGCCATGAAAAGGTATTATAAGATTTGGGACTAAAGGTAAATGAAGTCCTAAATTTATTAGGCCATTTGAGGTGTTGGAGAAAATTGGCAAAGTTGCTTGCCGACTTGCATTACCACCTAAATTATTAGGAGTCGACATATTTTATGTATCTCTTCTAAGGAAGTATGTTTATGGTCCCTCCCATATTAACTAGATGAAGCCATTACATGTCATGACACCATTTATATTTTTTAATAGTTCAGTAAATGATACTGAAATCAATCTATTACTATATCATCTACATATATTTATTATTACGACATAATATCATTATATTATATATATTTAGTTATTTTTTCAAAGAAACACTTGCTAAAATTTTAATTTTTTACAACTTTAAATGAACTTGTACATTTGATAGTATATTTTGTAAACTGCTTAAGCTATTGCTACAATGGTTATCTCCATATAACCTTCATTCGATATAATAATATACGATATATCCATATCCGCATCTTACAGCATGAAGTTCATCTCTTCGTCAAAATTTATTACTTGATTGCTAATTTGATAGGTTAGAAGAAAAATATGTGGGCCGAATATCTAATAAATGATTCTTTAACCAAGAGAATAACCATTACGGAGAACATCGTGTAAGAATTCAAGATATAATGACTAAAATAGTATGCAATGTAGTGATATATTTTATCCAAAGAGATTTCATAAGTAAAATTTGTAAGGATTATATTTCTACCACTACGAATATAAGGCCAATGTATTAACGTGCTCATTAGTTGGGTAAATTACATCGTATTTAGATTATTCATCATCTCATTAGGCAATGCCAAAATGTCTCATCACACATACGTGGTTTGACTAGTCAATCTATCACTTGGTATCCCTGATATCGATATTATAATATAATATCCATAGATTATATAGGGAAAATAAATATACATTTGAGATTAATGGAATGGCTTTAATATTAGATAGTGCATATTATACTAAGCTATTTTGGTGCCCCTATCATGCGGATAAAGTGGTGTCTTTGTATATTTTTCTTTACCATATTCAGGGAACGTAGAATGAAATATTGTACTATATAAAATTATGACATTGAGTATCTTGGTTTAATACACCTGTAACTCCATGTTATTCTAATTTGTAGTTTTCTTATCATGTACTACTGAAATTGGATATTCAAAATAGGAGTGCAAACAAAAATTAATAATACATGAATGAGACCAAATATTGGATAACACTTTTAGGTCCAATGAATAATAATACAGAACCCTCAATATAATATAACGGGGTGTTTATTTTTCTTCAACTATAAAGATTTAATACATTAATTAGAATTCATCACTACACATGCTATTATTCATTAAAGTCATATTTAAACAAGTAAAACTCAATTTCTTGTTTTGAGTCATCTAAAATATATCCATATAAATTTATTTTTCTACCTGGTATCTCAAATAATCACCAAAATATTTTTCTGCTATCAAATAATTAATTATTATCTTCAAATATTATATCAAAATATCAAAAATATCCTTATTTTCCTCAATCAAACATGCACAGCAGCACAAAGGAGTAATGGTTGTCCCACACAAAGAACCCTAATAGATCTAGTGCCCTTTTTATTGCCCTCTTTGCATGGATTTCATTTAACTCTTAAATTTGAATTGTTTACGAATGTTTGACACTAAGGACTTAACAAAAATCATCATTTATGATCTTTATATAGCTATTAGAACCAATCTTACTCATCAAATATTTCAAATCGACACTAATTTTATGAATTTTTCTCGAACACCTATTTTTGCATCATCTTCAAAATTTACTTCAATTCGATCATATGAGAAAGACTTGATGCAAATTACGATTATTTAAGGTATTAGACTTTAGAAAAACAAGAAGATTAAAGAATTACTTATCTAAATTCATTAATTAATTCTTTCTTCTCCGTATGCTTTTCGGCACCCTCTCTCCTTCCTCATTCTCAAAATTTTGCCTCTAATTCTTGTCATTTTGGCTTCAATTAGACTAATTTTTATTATCAACTGATTTTAATCCATCTCATGCTCCACTTGTTACAATTTCGTTGTTTGAATTCCACCTAATTAATTCTAAATTTCACACATCTTCACTAATTCTACATTTTTTTGCCACCTAACCATTTTTATCCATAACTCTTATGATTTCACACGGTTTTGCTGTAACTGTTTGAGATTATCCAAGTGGGTTTCATGCTTGAAAGGCACAAAGTCATCCTCCACCGATTCCATCGATGTCCACTGTTCTTTTCTTCTCCCTGATTTCTCCTTCTTCTTCGTCTTCTTCATTTTTTTCCTTTTTCTTTTTTTGTTGTTATTTTATTTTATTAGTAGCATTAATTATATTAAAATAATAAGTCAACTTAAATTTATACGGGTAAAATTTCTGAAATAATAATAATTAGTTTAAATATGACCCAAATAAATAAGAAGAAAATTTAGGATGACACATGACAAATACATGAAAATTTATCTTACGAAGAGGAGCCAATTAGTATCATTGATCATAAGGAGCGGATCCTTCATACTAAAGTTATACCATTGGTTAAAAAAGAGAAAAAAGCAGCTAGCCTTTGTTCTGTCATCTTGCCCATGCATCTCGGTAAGTACTATGGAATTGCAATAACATAAAAGAAGCAACCTAGGAGTCCGAAGAAGAAATGCGAACAAAGTATCCACAATTATTCTCAGCTTAAGGTAATTGTAATTTTGAGGATGAAATTTCTTTAAGGGAGGTAGATCGTAACATTCCGAATTGCCTTTTTTAGTATAACGTATCTATTTAAGCCTTGTTTAAATTAATTATAATTACTTCAAAATTTTTCCTTAGATAAATTTAAGTGGACTTATGATGATGATGATGAAACAACAAAGAAAACAAATAGTGGAAATGGTGGAAAACAGTGGAGGATGAATTTGTGGCTTTCCATCATGAAATGCATCTAGATAACTTCAAACATTTTTAACAAAACCATGTGAAATCATGAAGGTGCAACAAGTGGATCATATGTGGATTAGGATTGGTTGGTTATAAATATCGGTTGAGTTGAAGCTAAAATGGCAAGAATTGGAGGCAAAAATTTGAGAATGAAGAAGAGGAGAGGGCATCGAAAAGCAGTGGAAGAAGAAGGAATTCATTAATGAATTTAAGTAATTCTTTAATCTTCTTGTCATTATACCATCCTATACTTCTCTAGCATCTTAAATGATCGTTTTTTCACATCAAATATTTCTCATATGATCGAATTTAAGGGAAATTCGAAAGTAGTGCAAAAACTGGAGTTTGGGAGAAATTCATAAAATTAGTATCAATTTATAATTTTGATGTGTAGGATTGCTTCTAATAGTTATATAATGATCATATATGATGATTTTGGTAAGTCTTTGATGTCAAATATTTATAAGCAATTCTAATTTAAGAGAAAAACAAGATTAGCGAAAAGAGTGCAAAAACATGGGCATTGAGTATGTTAGGGTTCTTTGTGTGGAGGAGCCATTGCATCATAAGGGCACAGCTCCTTCGCATTACTGTGCACATTTGATTGAGAGAAATAAAAGTATTTTTGATATTTTGATGTGTTAATTGAAGATAAATTAATTATTTTGTAGCAAAAAAATATTTTGGTGATTATTTTGGGTACATGATATAAAAATAATTTTATATGGACATATTTTGGATGATTCAAAATAAGAAATTGAGTTTTACTTATTTAAATGTGACTTTAATAAATAATATGTGAAGTTTGTGATGAATATTAAGTAATGTATTAATGGACATATCGAATTTTTTTAGTTTAGGAAAAATAAACAACCCATTATATTATATTGAGGGTTCTATATTATTATTCATTAGATTTAGAAGCATTGTACAAATATTTGGTTTCATGCACACGTCCTTATTTCTTATTCGCACTCCTATTTTGAATTTCCAATTTTCATATGACATGATAAACTATACATTAAGATAACATAGAATTATCGGTTTATTGATCATGGATCTTCCATGAAATAATTTTATGTAGTACAATATTTTATTCTAAATTCTATGGATAAGGTAAAGAAAAATGTACATAGATTTTATCCAGATAATACGGACTTCGTATAGTTTAGTGTATGTAGTTTAGTGTGCTCTGCATTATCCAATATTGAAACTATTCTGCTAATCACAAGGATATATTTATTTTTCCTATAGAACCTATGGATATTATGATATGGTATGAATATCTGAGATATCCAATGATAAATTAACTAGTCAGACTATAGACGTATGGTGAGACGTTCTTGGCATTATCCAATGGGGTGACGTAGAGCAATCTGAGTGTAGGATAATTTACCTAACTAATGTGGGTGTAAATACATTGGCCTTAGGTTCACATTGGTAGAAATATAATTCTCGCAAATTTTTTCTATGAAATTCATTTTGATAAAATATGTCATTACATTGTATAAAACTCTCAATCATGACATCTTGAATTCTTACATGATATTCTCTGTAATGGTTATTCTCCTAAATAAAAAATTATTTATTAGGCATTCGGTTAACATATTTTTCTTTTAACGCATTCGGTCAAGTAATAAATTCTAATGCAGTGATGGACTTCGTATTGTAAGATGTGGATATTGATATATCCGATGTTATTGTAGAGTATGAAGCTTATATGAAAATAGCTTTTGTTTTAATGGTTTATGTAGTTTATAAAATGTACTACTAAATATATAGGTTTATTAAAAGTCGTAAATAAATAAAAGTTTAGCAAATGTTTCTTTTTTTAAAAAAATAATTAAATATATCTATTATCATGATATTATACTGTATTAATAAATATATATATGATATAATAATAGATTAATTTCAGTATTGTTTATTGAACTATTAAAAAATATAATTGGGTTTTGACAACTTCCATTGACGTGATGTTGAATTTTAGGGAGGGGACCTTGTGATGGTTCATGTGTGAAAGGAGAGATACCCAGCTGGCACCTGTGCCAAGTTTAATAACCATAAATTTGGCTCTTGCTGAATCATCAAGAAGATCAGACCAAATGCCTATCAAATTGAGCTCCGAAAAGGGCTTGGAATCAGTCGAACATTCAACATCATGGACTTCCGATTTATGGAAATTTGGAGTAAAAAACGGTACCACCATCATCCCCTGCCTTGGGTAGTGGTCATGAAGCTGATTCATATATTCTCAGACTTCTTGGTTCTCGATCAATGACAATGCAAAAGGGAACATATACCCAGCACCTCATATGATGGAAAGACAAGCCCTATTGTGATGACGTGTGGATTTAGGGAGAAGAATTATGAAGACTTGAACCTACACTTTGGAGGAGTGTCATGCCAGAAAACTCAGGGTCTAGTTTTCTTTATGAGGGGGTGAATGATGCAGCAGCAAACAGACCCGTTGATCAAACTGAGACCACAACCAAGCCACTAACTCTCTGCCTGGCAACTCGCAGAGGTCAACAGGAACATTCAATGCTTGAAGAGTTCCCATGCCTTATCTTCAATATCAAGGAACTACACTACTTCCTCCATGGAGCTCTTAATGAAACCCCCATCTTCCCAAGGCTTCTCTTCCCAACCAAAGACCATGCTGCAGCAGCTGCCAAGACTGATGAATCTTGGTTCAAATAATTCTGGAATAATATTCAGGACCCTTAAGTCACTCGGTGGTTCTGTAAATTGGGTCTATTTTCCTTAGGATAGGATGGTGAAGAATATAACCTTTTGTAATAGAGTTAATTCTCCAAGAGTGATTGATCCTCTAAATTGATGAGTGATTCCAATTACCTAAGTGAGTGATTCCTTAGGAGATCAATTAAATGTTGAGCTAGTCTCTTTCGATTTTTGTATGTATATTCTATAACAAACATAAATGAGTGTTTCAACATCAGTTTCAATTGAGGGTGTTTTAGTCTTCCATACTGAAGGAATCGGTGGCTCAAAACCTTGCATTTTTAGGCAATAAGGTGTTTCTTGTTCTTGTATTTACCTCGTCTTGAATTTTACATGCTTTAATAAATAGATAGTTGGAACTTTCTAGGTGCTTTGTCGGCACCCTTTTAATATGTAGAACCAAAACTTACAGAATTTTTTTTTCCTGTTTTGGTAATGTGAATTCTTTGCTCTCATTTAGCTTAGTTCTAGTGTATTCCTTCTACTTGCTCAAAATATGCAAAAGATGATGTGCTCTAGATTTCTTCAAACTCATCTTTGTCCTAGCTGTACCTCTTTATAACGAGTCTTCCATCTTCTCAGATCTCCTTAGTGTCACTGAAAATGGTCTTCAATTCAGATGATCAAGTCCCATTAAATAGACCGCCTGCAGTCTCACGTTGCTACTACTGCAATTTTCTGCCATTTAGCATCATTCCAAATATTGCCCAATACTTTTCTCCATACAATATGGCTGGTCTAATAACCACCTTACAAATTTTCCTTTAAAGTTTAAAGCTTGATTGATATTTTGTGATCATGCAGGATCCCTAAGGTATTTCTCTTCTTCATCAAACTCACTTTGATTTGGTGTAATATTCCCATTGATCACCCTAAGCTTTTGGACTGTTAACTAAATATATTTGAAATAATCATTTATGTGATGCTGCCCATTCCAATACTTAACTATTTTACACATACACACACACCTATCCATATGCATGTGTATAAGGGTGGGTTTGTGCATAATGCTTTTTCAATTGTCATCTCTCAAGAGGGTCTGATGTACGTAGCCTTAACCAGGTCCCACGCATTGCAGAATGGTTGGTTCAAAGCTTATAGATATCGAGGAGGCACTGACACGTCCTTCAAGTTAGCATATTGGTGTTGGACACTATCAGTGCCAATAGCTATGGGCACGTCTGGAATTATTGTTTAATTTAGACGAGTTAAGGACACATTTGGACATGATATAGATGGATTTTTCGCGCCTTTTCAATTTTAAAAAGAAAATGGGTTCATTAAAAGTATTTTTCCTAATTGCCAAAAATAAATCCAAAACAACATTCTGTCTTGTAGGGAGAGTTATCTGTTCTAATTCATTATTCGAATGCATTACTTGCTAAAAAACAGAGATAGAAAGAAAGAAATCTTTTGGAGGTCTACAATTTTTCCAACTAGTAATAAGAGAACAAGCGGTATTAGTTAGTTTGTTTTTCTTATGTGGCTATTTTCTTTAAAGAGAGATCCTCTAGTCTATATATGCTTCATTTGCATGGATGTGGTGTTTACATAGCTTATTAATTAGAAATATAGCTTTTGGTTAATATGTCTATAATATGTCATGTCTATTTTTTAGAAAAAAAAAGATGTCACCATTTTTTTAGTCTCATCTGTCAGAGTTTGTGATTCTTAGATAGATACACACATGCCCATTTGATGTGTAATATTTTCATTGACCATCTGGTCATTTTAGACCATTGACCCAAGATATTCAAATAGTCCCTCTAATGTAGGCTTTCCACCAAAATCTTCACCTATTTTACATGCGCGCACACTCACATGAATATTGTGTAACATTGCTATCACCCTGACTTTCTGGACCACTGATCCAACATATTTGACTGTCCCTTCATGGTAGGATTTCTCGTTTGATCCTCACCTTTACACCATTGATCGCCCCATCATTTTGGACTGTTGACCTAGGATATTGGAACAATCCCTCTATGACAGACTACCCACCCCGACACCTAGATATATGTATTTGCACGTATGCATTTATTGGATAGAACTTAAATTTGGTCGTCCTCACAACTGTGTTGGAAACTTTCCTTATAATGCCTAAGTTCTTCTATTTCAGATGGCCTTCGTATCCATGTTACCACTCTGGATTCTGTAATGAGTTTCCAATTCTACATATATTTATTTTGAGAATGGATAGTGATTGTAGAATAAAACTGATGTAGCGAGGGGAAGGTTGGGAAGAGAGACAGAGGGGTAGAGATAAGAATAGAGATCAGAGGGGTAGAGATAAGAAAGAGATCAGATGAGTAGAGACAAGAAAGAGATGAAACTAAGGGAGAGAGGGGGAAGAAAATCACAATACTCAATTGCATTCAAATTTTCAAGCATTCGTTCATTCAACCATAAATAATAGAAGTGGGGATTCTTATATAGAAAACCTGATGCCTAAGATAATTGAAAATAAAATCACTACCAAATAATGCTTAATCGGAAAACAGATCAAAGTGAAATAAAATCAAGTCTACTAAATAAAAAAAAAATCTAATCTAATCAATAATTAAAACTACTATGGAAAGAAAATTAGATCTAATTTGGACGGCAAATCAAAGCAAATCTTCGTCCTGGATGTCCATATCAATTTTCCCCGGGTGGCTGGGACTCGACCCCGTTAAGTAAAACCTCTATAATCAATCCCCCAACCACAAGCTGAGCAGCTGTGCACCTCTCCGTTGACGGTAATAGACTCGTGTAAGTGGGGGCCGAAAGCAGACGGAGTGACCAATATCTCCGGAAGAAACTGGACTTGGGCCTGAAAAAGTGCAATCCTACTGACTCTAATAGAATTCCAAAAGATCTAGGTCAAACTGATGTAGTGCCTCTCGAGAGATCCAGACATTCTCGGATTCTAGTTGGCCAACCCAACGGACAAGACAGCGTTGAATCGCCCCATCAATGGTAAATATAATCTGGAGGTGATCTGACCCACTTGTATGAAACTGCCTCGTGATGAGAATCTTCTACTGGCTGGATTTTGTTTGCTGTGTTCTTTTTTCTCTCTCTTTTTTTTCCTCTCTTTTTTTTCTCTTTATTTATCTTTTTTTTTGTTTCTTTTTTTTTTCTTTTGCCTTAGGTTTCTGCCTCTGTTTTCTTTCTTGCTTTTTTTTTTGTATATTATATTTTGGGTGTTGAAGGCCTTTGCTCCTTCAACACTGATGCAAAGATGGAGAAGGGAAGCGGCTGCTCAGAGCGCGCCCTCCCTTTCAAGTGGCGACGGCAACGGTGACGGCAATGAAGGTGGCAGCTATGATAAAGGCGACGAAGGCAAGATGAAACTGTTGACAACGAAGGTGATGATGAGGACGAAGACAGAGAAAATATGAAGATGAAGAATCAGCACAACCCAATTCGGGGCTTTCCCTTCTTTTTTTTGGTTTCTCTCTCTCTGAAGGAAGGTGGCAGCTTGGGTTTGGTAGGACTTCGGTTCAGGTGTGTGGTTAGGGTTTGATGTAGTTGATGGTGGTGGATCTTGGGCGTTGGGTTTCGGGTGAATGGTCGATTAGGGTTTGGGTGGTATGGATAGTTGTTTTGGATGGGGTTTGACATGGAGGCGACCGGAGTGGAGGTGGTCCGCGGTAATGTAAATGATGGATTCGGTGAGTTTGGCCACCGATATTGGCTTCTCTTGCCTCTGGTTGTGGTTGCTTCAACATCTTACAACACTGGTTGTGGTTGCTTCAACATCTTACAACACCGGTTGTGGTTGCTTCAACATCTTACAACACTTAATATTTCTATGAGAATGACATAAGCCCACTTTCTTCTCTTGTGAGGTATAAAACGAGGGAAGTCCTTGGACAAAGCCTATTTTACAGGTTGAAATGGGAAAGATTCTTCCACGGGTACTTCTTGAACTGTATACTACACCGCATTAATTTAATCCGGAGTGATGGTAATCTCTTGAGTTGGCTGCTAGGTTCTTAGGGTATTCTTCCCACCGATATGGGCTTCTCCTGCCTCTGGTTGTGGTTGCTTCATAGGCTACGGCGGCATGTCTCTCTGCCCCTTTTGTTGGAGGGCTTTGTGACAGAGACGATGCTCTTACAAAAAACAAAATCGCACTCTTTTCTTTCTTTTTTTTTTTTTGTTTTGCGATATGAAGAAGAGGCAGTTGAGAAGAATTTGGCAGCAAATTCTTGGAGTTTCATGTTATAGCCGGAAGAGAGGCTAAACTGCTTGCTGTGGCGCGGAGGTGGGCAGTGGTGCTGGTGGACTTAATGGTGTTACTGGTTGCAGGAAGTTGTGTAGAGAGTTGTTGGTTCCGGGAAGGTGATGTGGGAGGCAAAAAGGATAAAATTTTATTTCTAATACCAATTTAATGTAGGGAGGAGAATGTTAGAAGAAAGATATAGGGGTAGAGATAAGAATAGAAATCAGAGGAGTAGAGACAACAATAGAGAGGAGACCAAGGGAGAGAGGGGGAAGAAAATCTTAATACTCAATTGCATTCAATTTCTCAAATATTTATCCATTCAATTATAAATAATAGAAGTAGGGGTTTTTATATAGAGAACTCGATGTCTAAGATAATTAGAAATAAAATTGCCACCAAATAATGCCTAATCGAGAAACAGAATCAAAGCGAAATAAAATTAAATTTCTACTAAATAAAAAAAAAATCTAGTCTAATTTAATTAATAATCAAAGCTACTATGAAAAGAAAATCAAATCTAATTTGGATGTCAAATCAAAGCAAATCTTCGTCCCGGATATCAGCATCAAAAACTTAGTCCTTAAATTGTATATTTCTCTTCAATTTCATATTTAGTAGGGGTGTGTTTTCAGATATTGAGTAGTTTGATACAAGTAACTGTTCTTTTACATATGCTGCCTAATATGTTATGCCACAACAACAGAGGGATTTCTGCATGGAACCTGGAAAATATATGTGAGAAAAGTTGATGTGAATAACACGCAGTTCTGAATTTGAACTGTGTTGACAAACTTTGGAGGTTATCATTGGAGCTTGGTTACTCTTTTTCTTCTTTTTTGCTTTGCTAAAAAGAGCAAAGACACCTATTAGAGTATATGAAATTATCCAGTTATGACCATAGTAGCATTCCACTTGCCCGGGAGGAGGGGAGAGATCCCTTCAGAAGGGCCTGGAACTACCAGGTGACTTGGGAATCCTGGTGCTCAATACGGGAGGGCGCCATAGGCTGATTCCAGTAGCACCAATGATGTATTGAAGCTAATGGTAGTAGGATCTATGGGTCAGTCTTAGTCTTCTCACAACAATAGCAAGACTCAAAACCTTACCTCCAACCAGGAAGGCCATAGTCATTTTCCTTCTGTGCCACCACTCTCTTGTGGTACTCACTGAATTGGAATATTGTGCCATTTCTATGATATCAAATCGTAGTCAAACTCAGGAAATGATGAGCCTCCTTGGTAGGAGGGAAGGTGTTATACTTGTGATATTGCATATCTGACAAATGATCCTACCTATTTCCTGTGGTTTTGTTAGTTGGCTTAGTACCTTTCTGGGTGGTATGTTATAGCATACACTTTGTGTACCTAAACTGGGAAACAGAAACAGGAGACTTATGCATCTTGTCATTAAAAAAAGGCATGAATAGAGACAGATGCTCATTATTTGTAACTTGACATGTGATCTACTATTCATTTAGATGATGTGTACAGTAGTTATTTATTGTTCCTTACGTTTTTCTCCTAAGAGATAGCTCGCATTTGTGCATTGCTATACCATGCTTGGATGGGCAGGCATATGACATTTTACTGCCAACCTCTCCCACTTTGTGCAGATGCTGTTGACTCCTAAAGACTTGAGTTTTGTGGGATACACATTCAAGAACTTTGATGCTGTTAAAAGTTTAAATTCATCTCTAGGTATGCTCAATTATTCCTCCTCTGATCTTTTATAATACAATTTTTTTGCATAAATCTATCACTGGAAGTATGATTTTTTCTATTCTTTATTGGCATGTGTCTCCTCCTTCCTGGACACTAGTGAGGTATAGATAGGCTAATTGTGGAAAGCATCCAAAAGAAATAGATGACACCTCAATATGGGTGAAATTCATGTGAGGAGGGGCCAATCATGTCTAATTTTGGCACTTCATAAGCAGCAATGGCAGCTGATTGAGGAATCTACTAGATATTTAGTGTTATTAATTATTAAAAATGTATGATTATTTTTAAATATATATTTAATTTGATTAATTATGACTGTTGGACCTGGTTAAAAAAGTGTGCTTGCTACCTGCTGTTAAGCATGGAAAAGACAATCAAGGGAATACGTTGGCCTTAAATTGATTGAAGTTTTAATAGAATGACATTTGGACCCATGAACATTTAGAGGGGGTAAATAGGTGTTTGTTCTTAGAAATACAAATTAACAAATCATAATTTCAATACATGTAAAGAAATTATTTATCTAAATGCTTAAATTAATTTATCACCATTCTCATAGTTACAACATTAAGTGGAATGCGGAAATAGAGAGAATATAATATTTGGTGATGAAGAGAAACTCTTGAACAATTTGTTCACATTGAAAAACTTTCCGGATTATGAGTCGCCAACTAAAAATACACTATATAAGAAGAGTCAATTTACAGACCGATAAAAAGATGCCAGGTCCTCTATCTGACTAGCCCTCAGACACATAACTATTTAAGACTTTCATTAGATCTGCAAATTCGCAGTTACCCAGAAATCTTCTAGTTTCTGTAAGTGGACCTTCGGCTTACCAAACTCTTCTAATCAATGCACGCCTAAAATCTACACCCAAGTCATACACCGGAACTCAATAGATTGGAAACTAATGAGTTGGAGGTTTAGTTTTTGATTCTATGAGAGATCTCAAAATAATAAAGCTCTCATCTCAAACAAAAAGATCTCTCAAACAATAGGTGGTTCTCTTAAATCTCACAATATCACTCATGGTTGCTCAATGAGGGCTCACTCAAGTTTCACACTTTACACTATATTCCTCGCACTTATCTCAACAAAAGGATGTTTAGTTATATGGAAGTGTGGTGAAAACTTCTGATCAAAGCAGTTGAGTAGAGTAATAATCGACAAAAACTATATTTTCTCTCCAACAGAAATCACGCGAACCTCGCATGAAGTGATAGTGGGCAAGAACTATATTTTGAGCTTTTGATACGCAAACGATTTGTGGCTCGAATATGAAATTCCAAAGCTTAAGCCATTGTCTTGTGGATCACTTATAATTTGTCTTTAGACGTTGTTAGCATATGTACCTATCTCATGGACATCTTACGGGTTTCGTATACCAACCTTTGAACATAAGTTGAACTACTCTATGGTTTCACTTGAGCATAAAGTCGTGCGAGGATCGTGCGAACCCCACTGACAAGCCATCACTCACGCCATGCTCTTGCGGAAAACTATTCTTCCCTTTACCTAAAGGTGATTCTAAAACTTATATTTACACAACATATAATAATAAAATGATAGATTCAATTACAACTCAATGTCATGAAATTTTCCAACACTAAAGTTAGACCTAAGAAGTTTCACAAGCACACACCCCAACACAAGATATACATATATTTAAGCTGAAGGTTTAATGACATTTTAATGCTGAGGCAAACTTATTTTTTCAGTCTTTTTCTCAAAAAAGGATGCATGTTGGTGGAGACTATGTTTTATTTGTTTGTCCTTTTATCCCTAGATTGTTGGGGTCGTATTTGAAGGATCAATTATGTGACTAGTACTATCAGAGTTTTAGACTATTAGACCCTGAATATGGTTGCGTCATGTTGGCAGTTGGCACATTAATGTTCCATTATAGATATATTATCAAACAAATCCCTAAAAAAAACCTTAAAAAGGAATGGAAAATGTTAACATTTCTAGTCTTTTTTGCACTATATAATTCCATGCACATCTTTTGCTGGATACTAGTAACAGAGTTTTCACGAAAGTTTTATATGTAAGTGTAATGTTTGGTTTCTAATTATAAATTATGATATTATCAAAATAATTTTGGGTCAATTTGGAAATGATTGTATAATGAAAATTTGATGGAAGATTGGATTTCGGAATAAGGCTTGGCGACTAATTAGGCGCCTAAGCCGCGCGTATACATATTTTGGGTAGAAGTAGCACATCTAATGTGCACCTCTGTGGCACTCATGCATGTTTTAAGCAGATTGGTGGTATCTAATGTGCGCCTGTGCAACACTCATACGTGGTTCGGATAGAATGTTGGTGCATAAGTCGTGCGTGATGTGATGCTCGCGCATGCTTGAGAATTGTGAACGGCACCTAATGCATGCATGTTTGGTGCTTGTGTACCAACTTGGTTATATAAGTAGCACGTGCATTGTTTGGGATCACTTTTTGCAAGAAAGAAGGAGAGGAGAGAGAGAGCGTAGAGGAGAAGAATTCAAAGAGAGGAAAAGAATGAAGAAGATTTTGGAACTTTATCTTGCTAGATTTGAAGGTTAAGGCAAATATTTTTCGCTGGTTCTTTGGTTTATTTATGAATCTTTTGATTTTATCTACATTTCTTATTTTGGTATACATACATGTGGCCCTTTAGCTTCCTCACCTTGAATATTGCTGCATGCATGTGATTTCTGTTGAAGGTTTTGAGATTTTGCTTGGGTTTTATCAAATATTTGAAGATTTTGTCCACTTTATGCAAAATAAATGAATATTTGAAGTATTATTTTTATACACGAATATTTGTAAAATAAGTCATAAAATTGTGCATTTAGGCCTTGCATGTATAGTCTATGCATGTATTTTGGTCCAGATTCTATTTTGTTATTTGATTTGATATTTATATTTTTTTATATGGTAAAAAGTTTTGTATTTTTCCTATAGAGGAAAAGTTGAGTATTTTATTATAGAATCCTCCAATTTGGTATTTTTTGAGAACCATTGTGAAAAATTGAATCGAATAATATATTCAAACATTTTAATATATATCAGACAGATTTCAATATTGCACCTACCTCCATGGGTAATAAAAGGAAATGGTGTTTGACATCGTCTATAAAGAGTAATGTATATGGCCAACTACGAGTCTAAATAGTTGTTTTTGCCCTATGGTTACTGGAAGTATGCGTAACGTTTTCTCAAAATTAATCTTTTGATCCTTGGTTCTTATATTTTAGCATGTTTTGAATTTTTTAGGATTTTACTTGCATATAATTTGATATGTTTGATTTTTGAGATTTTCAGGTTTCGATTGATATTCAAATTTATCCGAGTTTAGATTTTGACTTTGGACTTTTCAACAATTGGATGATTTCGTATTTTAAACTATTTTGATATTCGTATATGGATTACGAATTTGTGTACGAAATTGCATTTGAACTTTTGCATTTGGACATTCAATATTTAGATGCATTGGATTTTACACATAATTTACTATTTTCATTCGTTCGTTCTGCTTTATTGGACATCTATTTTTTCTTAAGTATATTGATACTTGTTGAATTTTAGGCTTATGTTTTGTCATGTTTCTAACTTTTTCCTATTAGAGAGCAATGGATCTCTTGCAGGAAGTTTGGACAGGGGAGATTCGAAGACCTTGTTTATTTATGTTGTATTTGGATTTATATTTGGAATTGTTTTTGAGAATTTATGTTAGAGGATCTGTAGTATAGTTATTTATTTTGGTCGGTTTATGTTGGGATTAGTGTTATCTGGATTTATACAGGTTTGATGTTGTGATTGTTAAATTTTGGGTTGTCACCTTTTTCTTGCAGTTTGAGTTCAGTTTGTTTATTATCATTGTTTCGTACCGGACAGAATATTTCGGATTGGTTCTATGTCTGATGTCGAGCATCACGGTTGTAATACGGATTATGGAACCACTTAATCTTCCACTGCGAGTTGAGTTGGAGCGGGTCCGACCTCCGTCTCTGTTAACCTGGAACCTGCACACCACAAACTACAAACAAGAGGTCAGAGGATTTGCCGGACTCACTCTCCAATTTATTTTTCGACGCTCAAGTCAGAAATCTTTCCAAAAAAATAAAAAGATATAAAGAAAATGTGAGTGAATGCAATGATGCACGTATGCAGGGAAAGTGAGAGGAGGTCTGAGCTCTTGTAATGCACTCGACAGAGAGCGGTTTGGAGAGGTGAAGGACTGAGCTCCGATGTATCGCACTCGGTAAGTGGCTTACTAAGGTGCAATCAACGAGGAGTGGCTTTGTGAGGAGGAGAAAGAGCTGTGTCCGAGAAAGAGAGCTTAGTTTTTTCTGAGCTCTTGTATCTCTCTCAAGGGTAGCCTTAGCAGAGGATTGTTTGATCCCCCTATTCTATTAAGGGTGAGAAAATTTATAATGCTTTGTGGAAAAGGTTTTGATGCCAATACTGGTGACGGGTGTTCCACCAGGATTCGCCGGCCATTGAAGCGTTGACAGAAGCCACCGTGTCAGATGTCGTCTTGTGACGGTGACGTGACCGAGGCTGATGGTGGCTGACACGGGCTACGCTGCTTCTTGTATGGGTTAGCTAGGCTGCCGTTGGTCAGCGAGCACTGCAGTTCCCCATGGTTGACCGCCATCACTATTGGTTGAGACCTGTTGCGCCGGTGTCTTTTGCGTTGCCAGACTGCTAGGTGGAGGGTGAACTTTTCTATGATTAGTTGAGCCGCAGAGGCTACCCCTTGACGCTGGACTACTGATCCTCCATTGGCCTGGTCGCAACAGATGGACTAGTTGGACAGTCCTAAGCCTTGTTTTGTGTTGGGCTTCGCTGGCTAATGGGCTGGCTATCAGATCGACCCTCGTCATGATTGGTCGGCCTATGTTGTGGCTGAACCCATAAGTTATTATATTGATGGTTATGATTTTGTCTAATCCGACCCGGTTTTGGGTAATTTTATTTTGAAATTTGTTTTTTTAATGATAAAGATATTTTTATTCTGATTTAATTATTATTGATTATTATCTGTTTTTGGACCGGGATCATAACAATAAGCTTATCAACATTAGTCAAAGGATAATTACTACTCCAGTGCCTAATTGGACAAACAAGCTTCCATTAGTCCAAGTGCAATAACCTGTAAAAGCTTTGTAGATGAGATCCCGAAAGATCTTGATGATTGTCACTATTTTTGCCACTAAGGATTTTATCCCTTTTTGCCCCTTTTTTCCCTTCATAGCTGGGAAGCGTGTCTCATTCTCTTGACCATCTTTGATGCTGCAGATCGCAAAGGCAGTTCATCACCAGGGCGGCCTGCATTAGACACTATATTCAGTAATGAACCATTCTTCATCTCAACTTACTATGCTTCCCTACTAACTCAAATTTCTTTATGCTGTTTCGTGTTTTTGTTTTCCATATTGAAAACGTTGACGATGTTATCTGCAGATGATTCTGGGATGAATTATGCCACAAATCATACGTCGGACGAAATGGATTCTCTGATTCTTTCATCGACCGATGATGCCATGTCACCTTGATATTCATGGCAGGGGAGCTTGTGGTTTTGGTGACGACGCTTTCTTGTTTTGAGACCACCCCCCTCCACCTCCACCTCCCCTGCCCGGTTGCACAGTTCTGTGACTTCTCTACCAAGAATTTTGCAGGAACATCATGCAAGTGTACAGCATTTGAGGAGCCTCAAGAAACCCAATGATGGGCAGGTTGGTAGATGAGAAACTATATTTTTTATTTTTAAAAAAGTGATCAAAAATATTTGGGCATTTTTTTTCTTTTTTGGAACCGACTTTCTTCCCTAGTTTAGGTTTGCAAAATCTACTGCCCAGGTTGGCTAGTGAGACATTATGGTAATGCCTTCTCTTGTGGCAGTTTCTGGTCTAGTTATTTTAGGATCATGAGAGGACCTTGAAATGAATTTGGCACACTTAATATTTGGGACTTATCCGTGTAAGCTTTTGAAGGCAAAGCTAGTATTTTTGATCAAATTGAAAATTAGGTTGTATTTATCTGCCGTATTCTTTTATCTTTCTGGTTCCATTTATTGGACATTATAAGTCCGTCAGAAGTCTCGGTTGGTACCTTCCGCCAGACCTCTCAGTTATTTCCATGCCCATGACAATGTTGTCGCATTAGTTAGGTTAATCTTTGAACTGCGTAGAAAAAAGAGGTAAGTTGTCATTTTCCATTGTTGAATCTGGACATTGGGCATTCCTTTGAGTTCTTCTTGACCGGTGCCTGGTTCCTCTCAAACCATACACAAAAAAGATAGTTGATTCTCCTTTCAAGATCGTTGCATCAAGACGGTTAAGTTCATCTTGACCTTGTGAGGAAAATGAAGACCAAAGTTCTCCTCAACCCCTGTTCTATCATGATGATAGGTTTATTTTGTTGCAGATGGTAATTTTGGTTTCTTGTATGTGCGGTATGCTGTGCTGAATCGGCTAGGCCTTTAATAATTTAAAAGCTCAAGATTGGCTATAGAAGTAGGAGTTTACAGCACATCTTTTAAGGCTGCGGGGGATTTTAGAATGTTTTTTGGTTTCATTGAACTGCCCAAGCTTTTAGGCCAGTTCAGAAGAGAGCATCTCTCGTGAGGATTGTGTTAGAATGCAATATCAGTATCTATATCATTACCCATCAGTTTATAAATTTTCGGGTATATTGGCTTTTGGATGGGAAGTTTGTCCAATATTATAAAAATGTGAAGATAGTTTCAGAGTGTGTATTTTTTTAATTTATAAAATTAATAAAATAAGAGACAGAGGAGAGAGAGACAGAGGGAAAATCTATAATACATGTAAAAGTATCTGTTGGATGTTTTTTAGAGAAAAAAAATCTGAATTAGAACTTATTAAAAATTCACAGCAATTGTATTAAAAATCTCAATAGGTTTTTAGTTTACTTTTAGTGAAGATTCTTTATAGCTTTTTTATTCGAAAGTTTTAACTTAAAAACTGTGATGAAAAAATTATTTAAAAAAAAAAGATAAAATAAAATTCTGTTTTGAAAAATGTCCCTTTTTTTCTTTTTTATTTTTCATCTGATCACCCTTCGCACCTGTCGGGGCCAATAGTCACGGTCGTTCAACTATTGAAGTTTCCCTATTTATTCAATAATGACCGGCAAAGATTATAATCAATAAAACTCTATATATTTTTCATTATTGAATTTTTTATTTTTAATTTTGACTTTTAAATGTATTAAAAAAAATTAATGGATTATGGAGGACCATAAGGGTTCTCCACCTGCGCCGTTTTCTAAGCTCTCTCCATATTTTGTTTTCCATTTGCCATATTGTCTTCTAATCTGGAGTGTTAAGGTTATCGGCTATTACCTGAGGCAACTCGGTGAATTGCTCAGTTGATTCCTCACGGTCAACTCGTCTTGGTGGGCCGGAGCATTGGCCACTTAATCAACCATTGAGTTCAGTCTTCCATTAAACCCAAAATCTGAATTTAGTAGAATTTTGCTATAAATTTTTCCCTTGATGTCAAAAAATTTGAATTTATTCCCAGTGGGTAGAGTAGAGGGATCAGGGGGGGCTGCGACGCGTGGGTCGTCGCAGCTCCCTGCAACGCGTTTGGGGGCCGTCAGATTTATATCTGACGGCTCC
>JAOVVI020001655.1:7811-23559 GCA_028571085.2 Nepenthes alata
ATTTAATGTGATTACAAATAAGGTTATAAAATTAATAATTAATAATAATAAATGATAATTATAAAGAAATATTAATTAATAATAATAATGATAAATAATATTTAATATAATAATAAAAGAAATAATAATAACGTATAACAGTATAATAATAAATGATATTATAATGGTGATAATATAACATTAATAAATATGATAATATTATTAAGTCTCTCTCTCTCTTCTGGCTTCCAAAACCTTTTTCCTCCTCTGCCCCTCTTTCTTCATTTCCAGCCGTTTCTTCTTCCTTGTCAATTTATCATCTCGTCTTTGAAACACCTCTGCCAGATTCAACCGTTCAATTCTTCACCTCTCTGTCTGCCAAGTTTGAATACATTTTGCCGGCGATTTTATTTCTTCTCATTTAATCGGTCAGCAGTTGTCATGGGTTATAAATAGAGGTGTGTGAAAATGGTGAGAGTTGTTCTAAATTGTGCAATCGTGGTCGCTGCCATTGTTCTGAGCCGGAGGGAGTGTCACTGTCGTTTGCCGTTCCAAGCTGTTGCCACTGTTCCTCGCTGCTAATTGCCGATGGAAATAAGGAAACCAGAGTAGCATAGAGAATAGAGGACGCACGTTGTGCTATTGGCTATCGACAAAGAGAAAGTAAGTAATTGTTGTCGTTGCCAGAGAGAAAGTTACCACTGCCGACGACAATATTTCATGTCACTATTGTCCACTGCCACTGTTTATCAGGCAAGTAATTTTGCTTCTCTTATGTTGTTTCTTCACCTTCTCTTGCCATCATCCATCACGGGGGTGCTGTAACGTATCTAGCGTCGCAATGTGTACAACGCCAAATGCAACAATTGGATGCCATTTTTTTTAACAAAATAATTTTTTAATAAAATAAAAATGGCAACCATTGGATCTATTAAAAAAAACGGCAACTGTTTAATTAGATCCAACGGTTGCTGTTTGGCGCCGCACAGGCTGTGAAGCACCCCTGGTTTTCTCTTCCTTATTAATGTTTAAAACAAAAAACGAAGTTATGGATCTTAACCGTCCGTTTCAAACAAAATGAATGGCTAAGATTTGTCTCCCCTTTCACACAATCAAAATCCTTAAATTACCTTCGGCCATAATCCTCTCTCTCCACGACAAGTGCAAGATGGCATGCTTCTGAAACGTGTCCATAATATATCGGACGTGTTCGGAGCATTCCAAACGTGTCGGGATGTTTCTGGAGCGTGTTCAAAACATATTGGAATATGCTCGGAGCGTGTCTAAAATATGTCGAGACATGTTTAGAGCGTATCCAAAACGTTTTAGAATAAAAAAATAAATTAACATGTATTAGAGTATGTCCGACACGTATCCCAACATGTCCAGGACATGTCGGTGTCTTATACATGTTGGACACCAACACTTTTAAATCTGATTGAGTGTCCATGCTTCATAAAACTCAGGTGGTTGCTCAAGATAAAGTTCTTCTCAAAGATCACTGTGGAGCAAAGCATTATTCACATCCAACTAATGTAAGGTCTGGCTATGGGTAGCCACAAAAGATATAAAAATACATAAAAATGTTAGTTTGGCCATCGAAAAAAAGTATCGGCATAATCTTACTCATATGTTTGTGCGTAGCTCTTAGCCACCAGTCAGGCCTTTATTCACGCTAGAGAACCATTAATATTAACTTTGACTGTATTAGATCCCATTTACAGCCAATGGGTTTTTCGCCAGCTAGTGAAGGGGCCAAGTCCCACGTTTGATTTTACTCAAGGGCACTCATCTCCTCTATAGCTGCCTACCTACAAGTGAGTAATTGTTTCAAAGACAGATTGAGGCACAATCAGAGAATCCAAGGTCGGCATAAAGGCTCACAATGAGGGTGAAACATAGGTATAAGAAAATAGCAATAGATAAAAGATATTCAGCACAATTGTGATGATGGCAATCAGGACATCCAAATTAGTAGTCAGAAGGGTCGTATGATATCTAGATTGGAGGGTTGAATCGTCCAGGGTCGGCTTAGAATCATCTACGAAAGAGGAACCAAACACCTGAAGAGAACCACAAATGTAGGTTTGAGAAATAGACAATGACGGATGGGGAGAAGACATACTATGATGGGTGATAATGTAGACAAGAAACTCATCACTAGGAATAGATGAGAGAATATGAGGGGAAAAGTTTGAAAAGGATTAGACTCTTGAAACAAGATATTTGAAGACACTAGAAATCATCCCCCAAGTTTGGGGAAAACATCAATGCCCTTTCTAGGTGCAGGTATACCCTAGGAAACATACACTTGAGCGATTTGGTGTCAAACTTAGTTATATTATATTGGATTTCTTGAATGTAGCATACATATTGAAAAACTTTTGGTGGGATAGAGTGCAAGGGTTATGCAGTGAATAGAAGTAGATGTGGAACCTCACCCTTAAGTATGGTCGATGGCATATGATTAATGAGATAACATGTGATTAACACAGCTTTACCTCAAAAGAAGTTAGAAACTCTCATGTGAAAGAGCAAAGCACAAGCAACTTCTAACAAATGTTTATTTTGTCTTTCGACAATGCCATTTTGTTAAGGGCTATCAGGATAAAAGGTTTGATGAAAAATGCCATATTGAGACATAAATGTAGTAGATTGGGTATGCAAGTACTCACGGGTATTATCGCTTCGTAATATTTTAATTGAAAAAGAGAATTAATTCTGAACCTTGACATAGAAGATACAAAAGATTGAAAATCATTTTAAACAACTTTTCATTAAATATGACCAGGTTAGTACAAGAATAATCAACAATAAAAGAGACAATAACGAAAACTCATGCAGACCTCAAATGTCAGAATCTACCACTTGAAAAAGGAGCAAAAGCTTGTTAATTAACTCTCTAATAATATTTTATGCGATGATGTTTAGCAAATTGATAAGATTTACAAAATAAAGTAGACAGAGTGAAGAGTGGAACGTAATCATTTTAAACTTGTTGACGAATGATGGCCTAATTAACAGTAGACCTCGAGTGTTGAAGGAATAACAATAGAGCAAACTGTAGGAGATGATCCTGTATTTAGCACATGGAGACCTCTTGAATCGCAATGACCCTTACCAATTTCTCTTATTGTCAAAAGATTCTAAAATTCACAGCTAATAAAGGAAAAGATAATATAATAGTGATTTTTGCCTGTAAATTTACTATCAAATAATAAGTTAAATGGAAAGAACAGTAAATGCAATACAAAAGAGAGAGTAATAGTAGGATTTAAGAGAATAACACGAATTTCCCCAACTATAACAAAAGATCCATTAGCTAAAGTAATAGGAAGGAGAGTAAAGCATGCTCTATAATGAAAAAGTATATCCGAGGCTCCTGTCATATGATTGAAGGTACTAAAATTAATTATTCAAGTTTGGGAGACAATCTCTAAGGCAATGGGGTTACCTTTCTAAACAAGTAGCACTAGTAGAGGTAGCTTGGCTGTCGAGTAATCGAGAATAGTCATCAGCAAATAGAGTGACTGTGTCGGCAACTAGTGTTTGTAAGAAATCAAAATCGCCTCTAGAAGCAATCGTAGCAAATTGCTTAGAAGGCATCGTTGGCTTGCCACATAGCTTCCTGCATTTGTTTGGTGTATGAATAATAACACCTCAATGAAAACATGTGAGCTTTCTATCTTGGCCACAACTACTTCAGCCTATTCCTCAACCACCACTTTGAACAGTAGATGAGGTGCGACTCACCCAAGCCTTTTGGTCTATGAGACTAATAGACGGCAAGGCATCGTGGTGAATATGGAGAATGCATGAGAGTATATCACTTAGGATGATTGTCGTAGCACCTGCCAAAATCAGGGAGCCAACAGAGTTAAAATTAGGTCGAAGCTCAACTGGGAAACAATGATAGCTAATTGTTTACATTGTACCCGCATTTTCTTCACATCAGAGGAGATTGGATAAGAACATTTAATTCTTCATAGAGTTTCTTATAATCAGCAAAATAGTCAGTTACATAGCAGCCCTTTTGATCCACACGAAAGAATTACTTAGATACATCAAAAATACTAGACATGTTATTAATCCCCAAAATACAATACGGATAAATACTTCCAAAAGTCTTTGATAGGATTTGTATGAGTTACGTGAATGGCCACCCTTTGCTCCATTTTAATTGCGTATAAGGTATGCATCTTCCCGAGTCCACAATTTTGCCCCAAGGGAATCAGTCGTCGAATTGGGGGGTGTCATCTGTGATATGACCTTCTCTGTTCATACCTCGTGTGTCGAGGACAATCTTCCTCCAATGTTTGTAGTTCGTCCCATCAAGACGTTGATTAGTAATTCAAGAGGACATAGAGGAAATAATCTTAAAACAGTGGGATGTACTCATTTCATCTTTAGTGGCTATGAAATAATAATCAGAATATGAACCGGAAGAAATCTTCAAAGTGAAAAATGAGAGATAATCAACCAAAAACCAAACAGAACAAAAGAAGGGACCTCATGCTGGATGTTCAATTCCACGAAACCAAACAGCGATAAAACCAAAAAAATGGGTGAACCGAATATATCATGGACATAATCCAACAGGGCTCACAAAGGGATGTACTCCACAATAACACGAGCACAACTACTCACGCAACCAAAATGAGGAACAAAGCTCCTCCACCACAGCTTACCAGAATTGACCACCAAGAAAACAACAGTGAAGAGCCAACGAAAGCCACATGCTCAAGAACGCACACGAACGACACCCACAATGAAGAGCCAATGCAATATCGGCGCGAATAAGGAAATCAACATAGACACATTGGTTTTGGTTGAACCCATTGCCGTTGAGGCCTTTAGTTGGCACCGATGACCTCCGAGCGTGCAAGAAAAGAGATAAAGCACTCTAAAATCTCCAAATTAGGTAGGCAATTACCAGATCTAAGGTTTTGTTTTGTTTTTTTTTAGTGAAACATTAGGTTAAAAAGAAAATTGTGGAATTACCTGCAACTTCTAAGATCACAATGGGGCATTGCTTCTACTCAATGAGGTGCATCAAATGCCGGAGAGAAAGGTTACCAATAGCGACAGCTCCTCATGTGAATCTGATACCATGTAAACCAAGAAGATGGGAGAAAAATAGAGAGAATCCTTTAATTCATTAGCGTTAGACTATTTTTGTGTATAGAGTTATTTACATACAATATAAATTACTAAAGTTACCCCTACAAGGAATTGTTGAAGAATATCTTTCAACATATTCCTTCTATATTCCAAGAGAATATCCTCTTTTCATTCTAACACTACAAAACTCTACTGTAATAACAAGTCAAGTATCAACATTGCTCTCAATTCGATGTAACATGGCTGAACCAAATATATCGAGATGGACAGATATTTTATCAAAGCTAATATTAATAGCAATCTCATTCTTACTCGATACATGTCGTCAAACAAACAACTAACAAATGTACTTACAGAAGGGATATCAACTTCGTGGATCCAAAAAAACTTACAAGAAAGCAGGCCTAGAAGATATCCATTGACCACCTTGAGAGGGAGTGTTGAGATATTGTTGGATAGTCTCTTGGATATCCTAATCTCATTTAGTCTTTCGATTATTTGAAGGAATATTTTTCCTAATATTAGAAATCTCTTAAATATCTTCCTAATTGATATGTAATATTCTAGATTATGGAATATCTTTCAAATAGGAAAGTTGTGTAAGGTTATATGATATTCCTTTCTCCTCTTTCTGGATCATTCCGAGATACATGAGATGTCCTCATGTATTGTAATGATCTCTTTTGGATGTGTTTGAGCACTTCAAAATATTTTAGGTTAGGTTAAACAAAAATATGAGAGAAATAGTACTTCTTTCAATACTAATATGCTAACCAAATACAAATTAAATTGCCCAATGACAATATAGTAGAGGTGTCTCATAGTGGAATTGGTCAAATTAATGAAACCATTAGTCTTAAGAACGATTATGCCTTCTAAGTCAGCCTATGATGGTTCCAATTTTTTTATTACCCGTATTAATGATTTGACGAGATTGCACATTACTATTTGATGAAAAATATATCTCAAACCAGATATTACCTTCAATCCTTCTATTCCCTCATAGAACTTAATTTCAAACAAATATCAAAATTATACTTCCATAGATTAAGTTGAGTTCTCAATGACTGAGTTTTATATGAAAAAAAAAAAAGAAAAAGAATCATTCATCAATGAAGTTGTGTAAAAAGTCCCCAGCAGAATGCTATTATAGAAAGAGAGCATCCACACATTTTTAATGTGGCTAGAACTCTCTGATTTGAGTCTTGAATTGCCATTATTTACAAAAGTGATTGTGTCCTCACTGCCACCTGTCTCAGAAACAAAACCCCTTAGCTTCAAAACCAATCACAATATCAATTATTTATCAAAACTAAACCTGATTATAAACATCTTAAAATCTTTGGTTGTTTGTGTTATTCCACCTTGAAACACAACAAGCAAAACTTTGATCCTCAAGCCATGAAATGCATTACTAGGATATCCTTTTAGAGTTCAAGATTCTAAGCTTTTGGACTCAGCAAATCACTTTATATTTCTTCCCGACTTCTTGTTTTCTCTGAGAACATTTTCCCTTACAAGGAAGACATCTCAACATTTGTTTCTGATCCCAATCCTGGTTTTTTTTTTTTCAAATTCTCGTTCTATTTTTGAAACCCATCCCCTTTTCTTTTTCACTTGGTAGACACTCCACCTAATTAAACTTCTACTTTCTTAAAGCCTTCTGTTTTTCCTTTCGGTATCATCCTACACCTACAACTACCAAGAACCTATTCATGCCACAAGGTAATTTATTATTTAGTTATTCTACAAGTATACCCAACAACAATCCTATTCTTGCAGGTCCTTCTACAGAAAATCACAACAATCTTAGCTAAGCAAAGCGACAGAAGGCATAGCTGAAGTACTAATACTGTCAACAAGTTCTTGTACCTCACTCTTCACAATCCCCCAGATGACATATTCTAAGCATTCATGTCATTCCATATATCCTTTATCTTCCATTCCATCTTATGAAAAGTAGTCTTAGCCATAAATCTTCTTCTAAGGTAGAATCCATTATATCATACATCCTTATAATCCTAATGATTGAATGAGAGTGGAATAAAATTAATAGAAAATGGTTTAGTGGTCCATAATATAAGTACAAGATCAGCTGGATTCTTGAGTCATAAAATCTTACAAATTGAATAGGAAATGGAATTTCTGTATTTCGATAGTGCTTGATTTCAAGCTATCTAGTGTTAACTAAGATCAGTTCATTAAATGTTTGGTTTTTATTAGGGTTGTCTGTGTCGAATAAGCATGTGTCTAAGAACATCCAATCAGTAACTGATATTTCTTTGACCTGGAGTAATTGTATAAGCAGTCAATGCTATATACTGGCCTATGCATTTGGCTGTATAGTTGATTTGTCAATAGTTAGTTAGGATGAGGTTGCAATGGTTGATTTTGTAGAGATCAGTGGTGCTTGAGCAGCATCCTTGAATGATAAAGGCCAATAATCTTGTAAGGTGCCATGTTGGTTTGAAATAGTCGGATATGCATGATGTTGCTATAGTTGAAGCTCATAATCTTTGGTGGTTTGTTGAGTTGGAGTGGAGAGTTGAATGGTAGGGGCTTTCTACTTATCTTTCTTTGGTGGCATTTTCCGATCCCTGAATAAGTTCTTGGGTTAGGAAATTAGGCAAAGAATTGGATTCTCCTTTAATAAATTAAATTTGAAAATCAAAAACAGATGAATTAGCTTACCATCAAACAAAAATTTGTTTTAAAATTAAATTTTAAACATCCTTTTATAAAACATCTTCAGTTGCTTTAGACTAAATTCATAATAAAAATGGGTTATTGTATAAATCATCTTAAAACTTTGAAATACATAAAACAATAAATAATTTTTTTTTATTTTTGATAGTTGAATAATTATTTTGCAAAATGGGCCAAAGTCCGGAATAAAATCTAATGATCTGTTCTAATTTTCTAGACTTTAATGGCTTTTTGAGTATGCCTCGTATCCTATATCTGATACATCAGTGCCTATGGTTATGATGAATGCATGAGAATTTGGAATACCGAGACATGATAATGTGTTTACTTGTAATTTTAATTGTTGAATAATTTGTGTATGTTGATCTGTCCATGTTGGGGGATTTTTTTGGTAATCATTGAAATAAAGGTTTACATGTTTTTTGATGGTTTGGAATAAAATTAGACATGTATTTGAGACATCCTAAAGAAATAAAATTGACTTTTATCTTTTAATTCATTTGGGAATTAATTAGAAAATTATATTGCTCGTTGAATAGGAGCAATAATTATGTGATAAATATTAAATCTTAAAAATCTGATTTTAGCTTATAATAATTTCAATTTTTGTACAAATACTACTAAACCATGTTGTTTGATAATTTGTAAAAATTGTTGTACATATTTAAAATGCTGATTTTTTGATTTTGAAAATACTAAAATATCGTCTATATAGGCTATGAAATTAGTATATTGGTTGGATATATCATTCATGATATTTTGAAATTCATCTTTTAGTTTAAATGGCATCACATTTCATTCTCAATGCCCAAATAGAACTATAAATGCTGTTTTATATCTATCTTTTTCATTGATTTAATCTACTAGAATCCACTTTTTATATCAAATTTAGAAAAAAAAATGTTTGCATTAGAAGTCTTCCAATTGAATCTTTTTTATTAGGGTTGGATACGTAATCCATTGGGGAACTTTATTTAGAAATTTGCAATTAATTGCTAATCTTGGCACTTCTTGTTCTACTTCTGTCTATTTCTTAACATATAAAGCAAAACAACTCTAAGGAAATTTTAGTGATCAAATTAATTTCTTATCAAGTAAAGTTTAAATTTCTTTTCTTTTCTCTATTTTTGGCAAATATCTAATAATTCATGATTCATTTGAATTGGTCTTGCTTTGGTTGAAATTTGTCTCTCATTGAAATTTGCTTCATATGTTAATTCAACTTGATGTTTTTTTCTATCCAAAAATATATTGGGAAGATCAGTGCATACTTCTTTTTCAAATTATGTTTGTAAATTTTTAATTTTGGATTGGATATTTGATTCTTGAAGTTGTTCTATTCTTTTTTGTTTCAATTTCTTCTTGTAAATTTGCAATATGGTATTCCTTCCTTTGTATTAAATTGATTTGTCGATGCATGGTATTAATTTGAAGGATATGAATATCCCATGCTTTAATGGGATATGAAAAGAGAGAGCAAAATTGCTTGTCCAAATATATTGGTAGATATACCTTCATGGGATGCCATGAAAGGATATATCTAAGTGAAAAATAGAGTTCCTAATATTAATTATTGATGTAAGCCTTTTACTAAAATAAAAGTAGATTTAAAACAATATCCTTGATTGCATATTGTTGTATTTGTTAATTTGCAATTAATCTTTAATATGTTATTGGAACTATTTAATTGTTGATTTTTTTTTATAATATTTAGTTGGAATTAATCCTTATTAAATACAGTTATGATCAATACTTGTATCTTATAAGGAAACAAGGTTGAGATGATACTCATTATTGATTACTAATGTGATTTTACAATATCATTTTTGAAAGTTAATTTTGGTAATTGAATGCAAGTATTCTTCATTGTCGGTTTGTCATTATTAGGATTGGGTGAAGTGGAAGCTTAATTTAGATCTGGAATTAGTGTTGGTGGAATAGATTTTAACAATGTTAGTCTTGCATCAAGTTGAAGTTCTTTGATTCTTTGTTCTTTTAATTGGTTTCTAATGTCAGAAAATCGCAACAATCTTCCTAATAGCCTGGCAGAGCAAAGCGGCAACAGGCATTTCTGAAGCACTAAAACTGTCAACTAGTTCTTGTACCTAACTCTTCACAGCCTCTGATGACATGCTTTAAACATTCATGTCATTCCATGTATCCTTTTCTTTGGTTTTATCTTATGAAAAATTGTCACAGCCATACATCTTTTGCTACATTTATTCAAAACTTTTCTGAATCCACTACTTATAACCTGTCAAGTCTCCATATTGGCCCAAAGCTATGGATAGTGAAATTACTGTTTTAGAATTACACAGCGATTGTGAGATTACATATTTACCTATTGGAAAGATAACTATTGGTTCAAAATGGGTACGCAAGGTCAAATACAATTCAGATGGACCATAGAGAAAGATGAGGCTCGTTTGGTTGCCAAACATTACAATCAACAGGAGGTCCTTTACTACCATGAAACTTCTCTACTGTTGCCTAGCTTGTGACAATTTAAACTTTATTAGCACTAGCTACTATAGAAGGTTGATCTCGACATCTGATTGATGTAAACAACACATTTTTGCATGAAGATTTGTGGAAGAAGGCTACAGGAAAATATCTTCTGGATACTCACTTAAGGATCCTCACAATGTTTGTAAATTGAAGAAAAATCTATATGACCTTAAACAAGTATCTAGGCAGAAATATTCCAAGCTGTCTTCCTATCCTAGTAAGGTTTTAAACAGTCCCAAACAGATTATAGTCTCTTTACAAAAGGAGCTGCTTTTCCTTTATGGCTTTATTGGTTTATTTTGATGACCCTATTGTTTCGTCTGATGATATTTCAGCTGTTTATGATCTTAAAGGTTTTTTGACCTACTTCAAGGTCAAAGATGTTGGGTCTCTCAAATATTTTGTTGGTTTGGAAGTAGCCAGACATCCTCATGGAATTTAGATTTGTCAATGCAAATATTTCATTGTCGGAATTTTGCTTTCTTAGGGAGCTCAATCAATGCTTTTGCTGTATTCCCATATTGGTGTATGATCTTGCGGTGATTAATTTCCAAGTCCAAGAATCCACCTTGGGTTTTTGGTGAAGGCCAAAGGTAGCATTGCTTCTACTCCATGGAGATTAGATGAGACCCCTGCACTTGATATGATATCTCTCTAGTATTCTAGCTGTTGTTCCTGAAGGAAAACTTTGATTGTTTAGCATAAAGCTTATGCTTCCTGAGTAGTTGTAAGTCTGATCTGATGCTTAATATGACTTTTTATGAGGGGCAGTAGACTAAGATGTCATCAAAGAAGACTTGGACCAACTTACTAAAGGTATTGTTGGAAAATGTGATCCATCAGGGTTTGGAAAGTAGCTGTATTTGGTTTTGAACTGGGTGTGGCGTTGGCTGGTGGTGTGGTTGAGAGTTGGAAACTAAGAAACACGGACACTCCCAGGGCTAAAGTATCTCAGTACTCTTCCAGTGCACCCCGAACGTGTCGGACACATTCTGATATGTGTCCATTATTTTATTTTTTTAAAACTTCAACAAACTCCGACATGTTTGGACATGCTTGATATACATTCAAACACGTTCTGGACACACTTGAGATATGTTTTCATTTGAAATTTTTGCTTATTTTTTGTCTTTTGGCAATTATAAATTGCAAAATAGTAAAGTTAAAATGTGATGTTGATTAATAAATAAATAATTTGCTATATTAATTTTCACCTCAGCTTGTTAAATTGCATCATTATTGTTCTACTATAATAATTTGTTGAAAATATTTATAATATAACTCATTTATATTGATTCAATTATGTATTTTTATATAAACTTTTTGGGTGAAAAAAAAGACATGCACATATTTTTGCTAATTTAGTATAAAATAGTATTATTCATCAATTAAAAAAAATAATAAACTATGCTTTTAGTTAATGTTTTCTAGTATGTTGTGACCTCAGTGTGTCTCATGTCGGTGCTCATACTTTTTAAGATTGTTGCTTGCAATGGCTCCATTATTGCACCAATCATGGATTCCATCTTATCATCGAGTTTACTGATTCTGCCATCGAGGAGTTGTATTTGCTGCTTTATTTGCTCTTGGCAATTTCATTGCATTTCTTGTGTATAATTCTTCAAAGTTTTTGCTTTTGGTTGTCATAGATGCAGATTTTGGGATGTATAACCTCAAATTTGATACCATTTGTGATATTAAGGCACGAAATACCTTCGATCACTTGAAGAAGGTAAAGGAAGGGAAGAAATTGGGAGATGAATGGAGACTAAATGAAAGAAAGAGAAAACAGAATGGTGCAAATAAGAAGAGCTCAGATCATGGGATCAGAATTTTTGTTTTCATTCTACTCAATTCACATGCCTTCCTGTTTTCACATGGCTAATTTTTATATATAGATTGCATTTCAACAGAACAGAACAGAATACATAATAGAATTAGTTTCCTAAGCATGATTTCTATCTGATAACTGAATCATGAAAGCCAACTAGCTAACTATTAATATGTGCTCTTCATCTCGGATTCTGATTCCTCAAATGCAACTTGTTACTCGACTTATTCTTTTCTTTTTTCATTTTTGGGGGGGGGGGGTGGGGTTTGGTAGTGGCACTTACTCTAGTTAAGGTCAAGTTATACAAAGGAAATTGATTATGAATTTGAGTCGGAGATGTGACACATTATATAACTTGTTTCATAATCGAAAGTGCAGAAGTCGGTCCTTGTACTTAACTAATGGCATTAGTTCATTACGTGATTTAAATTGTGATCATGTTCATTATTTTTCTGATGATTATTTCTGGCTTTTTCTGTGGGCAGTGAGAGGTGAAGAGCTCGAGGCTTGTTTCTCTGATTGGAACACTCCCTCAATGCTGAACAAATGATGAACAACAGAATCCATCTATCAAAAGCATCGAGGTGTTGTGGAAGAACGACAATAATGTGAGATAGTTTCTTGTTCTGTCTTTGTTTTCACAGTCAGTAGGCTTTCAACGAGGCATTCCAATGCATGCGGTATTATGCTTTTAGGATCTGATGTAATTTTTGAAAAATACATAAATTGAATCTTTTTGACAAATTTTATTAAAAAAAATAATTAATGTTCCCTGTAAGTTGAATTTGGTTTTTTTTTTTTAATGAATTTAATTCAGAACCTTTTAAACGAGCTATCACGAGCCACCTGATTCAAGTCTTTCCACCTTGATTGGCATGTAGATGGAAGCATGCATGATTTTATCTTCAGTTTGTCTCGACTTTTTGTCAGGAAATTGATATTCCTAGTATGAACGATATTCCCATAGAAATGGCAACAACTTGTATCATTGGAACAAAGAATTTTTTATCCCCGCCACCGCAAGCCACCAGACACCACCTCCTGGTGGCCAAGTCTGATTGACTGCCACAAAACACTGATCACTTGAAGCCAATTATTGCGGTGGGAACTCACCAAGTGAATGATGATTGTTTTCCTATAATGATCCTCTCAATCAGTTTTCGGTAGCATTGCCATTGCAGACGAGGTCAGATTGATCAATGGGCTATTGTGGTCTCGCTCAAGTGTCTCTACACTTGGCAAGGTTCGGCGGTGTGATGGACCGAATTCTATCAAAAATCCAGTAGAGTTTCGTCCGTAAAACGGATGTTCGCCAAATATATAATATGTACAAGTATCATGTACAACAATTATAACACATATAATACGAATTATAGGATACCAACAGCTACAATAAACATGTGGCGTCGACGTTATAATTTTGGGTACGGCGCCAATAAAGACAAGATGCCACTAGGCAACAAAATACAATCATAGAAACCTGTGGAAGCTACTAAATCCATCATACACTGTAGAAATTAAACTACACATCCTCATTATCATCACATACATAAATATCCGTAAGTGTCAAAATAATTTATACAAATTTTTTATCAATACAAAACTGTACAGCTATGTCTAAAAAAACTCCTCGATTGATATCAGCTGTTTATCCTGCGCCTACGACATACTCGGACTTGTCAGGCATAAGTGCATGCTCATCTGGAAGAAAAGAAGAAGTAATAGTGAGCTAATAGCTCAGTAAGTGAATCATAACAAACAATCAACAATATGCATATTCAAATGAAACATGAAACGGGGCGGAAGCAATATGATAAGAAATTTGAGGATATGAAATATAATTCTATACACTTTTCATGATTTACAATAATATTTGCAGACCAATGTCAGTAAGTATTACTAACTAAATGTGTAGAAGAATGATGAGAGGATTATAATACTCCACATGATCCAAGACCGTGAGCTCTTATTATCAACCCAAAGGAGGGGCTATTCATATAATGCCTATAGACGGGCCGAACACTACGTGGCATAGCGGTATATCTATCAATCGATATACATGGCTAATAAAACGCTACCCTAACCTCCTGTGGTCCAGAGGCAGTCTTCGTTCTTATACAGTAACATCCTAAGGCTTGTTAAAAATATTATCCGCTACAATACGCAACCAGGATAATCATTGAGTCTCTACTGTAATACTAATGATGGGCCAAGAGATATTACCCTCCGTAACATAATTCTGTAGTTCTAGTTTCATGATTTATTATTTATTTGTTGGAAGGTCCACTATAATTTTATTCACAATATCTCCATCCGGAAGATCAGTTCAATCACATATTCAATTGTAAATTTTTCTCCAAATACTTGTACGATTTTTATCCTTTTTTCGGATTAAAGTCTTTTTACAATTCAATTTGGGTACATGGATACCATTAAGTATAGGGAAGATTAGAAATTTTTACTACCAAGAGACAATTACCACTTTAGAGAACTCCATACCATTTTTCCTTCACAACGAAGCACTAACGTATCTTTTTGGAGCTTATAGTTAAACAAATACAATTAGACATAACTTATACAACAATTAATTATGATAGAAATATGCAAAAAATCATAATTAGCCACAGGTGAACAGTAACAGTGTCGGTTTAGAGTATCTGGATGTACCGAATAGGTAAATTTTTAAAAAATCGAGCACCCAACTAAAGTATTTGTATAATTAGAATATGGTGCTTCATAATTGGGGGACAAATAGTATAAAATTTGAAGGGAAGAGGGAGAACCCAAGTTGGGCGAGAACCCAAGTTGGGCGAGAACCCAAGCTAGGCACGAGTCTAATGTTTGGCGAAGCCAAACTGAGCAAATCGAAAGGAAAAATCAACAATAAACTACAAATACCTCAAGTAATATTCATGGGTTCCCCATTTTTTATGATTTGGGTGGGTATCAAAACGAAAATACCTGAGAAAAAATATATAAAAATCAAAAGAGAAAAAAGATGGTATGAGTGCACTTATCTCGACCCAGTCTACAATTTTTTCAACTAACTTGAAGTCAAAATTGGACACAAAAGTCTCAATTTCCTCCTCTTTTGCTTCCCGTGGCTCATCTCCTACGCAACTCTCTGCATGCGCAGCCATCTCACCCACGGCCACTGTCGCCTTGCCCGCATGCTGCTGTCGCCTGACAGCCGTCGTCGGCCACTGCACCCCGCCCACTTCCCCTGGGAAAGCCCTCCACTACCACTCAACGAAACCCTAACCTCCCTCTCTCACTCCCCGAGCCCCTTCAGCTCTTCCTTTTCCTTCTGCTTCTTCTTTTTATTATTATTATTATTATTATTATTATTATTATTATTATTATACATTCACCCATTTTTCTCTAAATCTCAAACCCCAATCAATACTCAGGAAACTAAATGGGCGCACTTTGAGCAAAAGCTCAACAAATCTAAATGTCTTTCAAAATTTATAATATTTAATTAATTTTTATTACACTTAAGTTATTCAAATAAGCAAATAAACTCAATTAAATCAGATAAAAAATATTCGGGATATTACATTCTCCTCTACTTATAAAAATTTTATCATCAAAATTTAACGA
>JAOVVI020001656.1:0-23557 GCA_028571085.2 Nepenthes alata
GAAGCCGGTCCGGAAACGAAGGTCGAAAAACAGAGCATCAATGGCCGGAGGTATAAAGAACCGATTGTAAATTCCGCATTTATAGTTATTTTAGCAACTACTTGATCTAACATATGCAATGATAGAATTGTGCCTGGCCATAGATGTACAACAAGGCAACTTAATGAGTAAATTGCAGAAAGCCTGCTTCAATAGAAAAATACAGTGTTTTTCAGTGTCACTCCGTACCATCTTTGGTAGCCTTTCTCACAATGCTTTCAAGATTAAATGAGAAGTTCAAAATCAGGCCATCACAATTTAAATCAACAGTGGCAGTACCTAGAGTATTTTAGACTCGAAAGCAGCTTTTCAACAAAATGTGTTGTGCAAGATGCAAGCCTTTAACTACCACCGTGGCTAATGGAACCAAGATGCAGAGTAAGACTAAATGTTAGAACTTAGCATGGCTCATGCAAGGCTCATAACTCAGCACGGACTTGAAACTCCTTCCCTTGGGAAGTTGTGACATGGTATTAGGAGTTGATAAGATGGAAGTTCACAATCATATCTTTTTTGATTTCCAGCTATAACAAGTGTACTTTCGGATAAAAAAGGTCAGAAGATGAAATTGCAAGGCACTAGGATAACACCTCATTATCATACATTTCCAGTTCCACTTTACATAAAGCACTCAACAATGAAACATGTATTGTGGCTCAATTCTTTTTTATTTCATCATATTTAGACCAGATCCCACTTGATTCATCTATTCTTCATTCATGATTCCAGGACATTTTTTATGAACTCCCCTCTTTCCCTGCACCTAGATCACATGACCACATAATCATTTATATCCCCGTTCTAAACCAGTTCATCTGAGGCCTTACCCATATAACCATTTCCAAAAGAATCAAATTGAAAAATTAGTCTCTGAAATTCTGTAAAGTTCTCTCATTCAGCCTAGCAGTAGCCTTATCGCTTGCCAAGTTTAGTTAGTTACAAAAAAAGAACACACTTGGAGATTTTATGTGGAATATAGGCATCTTAACAACCTTACCTTGAAAAAATTAGTTTCACATTCCTATTATAGATGATCTTCTTAATAAAATCCATGGGACTTTCCCAAATTATACTTACGAGATGGTTACCATCAAATCCAGATGCACCACGGTGACATCCTCAAAACACCTTTTTGCACCCATCAAGGCCATTTTAAATTCAAGGTTATGCTATTTGGCCTAACTAATGTCCCAGCCAACTTCTAATCAACAATGAAACATATTTGTGCTGCCTAGTTGAGAAAATTCACCCTTGTCTTCTTTGATGACATTTTAATTTATAACTTATACTACCTACGCACCTTTTACACCTCCAAATTTTTTTAATCTTAAGAAACTGCCAATCATTTGCTAAGAAATCGAAATGCTCCTTTGGCTGACAAGAAGTAGAAGACCTTGGTCATATAATTTCAAAATGAATGAATAGTCACTGATCCACTAAAGATCTATTCAACGCTGAATTAGCCTATTCCCATTTCACAAAATAGCATCAACGTCCGTTTTGGATCCTAAAAAATGAGGTTTCAATTCAGAGTTGGAATTTCAGGCTAAATTCCAATTTTCTTATTTGGCATTGTATGAAATTGAAATTTTAATTCCAAGCTTCAATTCCTTAGAAATGAAAAATAGTATGCAATTTTAGGGGAGGACAAAAAATTGTAATTCCAAAGTTAAGAATTGTCTACCGATTAGTTATAATTAAATCAGGCAAGGCAATATCAAATGGATAAAATATTTCCTATTGTTTGGGTCTGGTAAAGGTGAACTGAGAATATTTTTATTTTTCAATTTATATTAAAAAATTATATAAAATGATTATAAAAAAAAACTTAAAAATCTAATATTCAAATGGAATTACCTAAAAATATTTTAAAATAATATTTATGTGGAAAATATTATCTAAAAAAATAATTTTTAGTCGAGCCTACTGCTTGGGCCAAAACTCCTTTCAAGACTCGTCTATCATACAAATTGGTTCGAGCCGAGATGGATAGGCCAATGGTCATTTTATTTTAAAAAAATATAAAAAAATATTTATATTAAAATATTGCCTAAAATTAAGAAATATACATTTAGATAAAATACTTCCTAAAGATATAAAAATATTTAGAATTTGTGTTGGGCCAATCATTTCATTTGTTTTTATGCATGGATAAAAAATTTAAAAAGGCCTCAAATTTCTTTTTTTCTCTTAGAATTCTAATTCCTTATGTAATTGAAAAAATAGGATATGATTTCACTCAATTTTAATTTCAAGAGAATGGAATTAGACTTAGAATTCAAATTTATTGAGAAAAGATCCCTTCCATTGGAATGCAACATCTACATCTACCTTTGAGACATTAAATACACCATATCTTGTGCTCCTATTCTAGGTTCCATGACATTTCTCAGGCAAAAAATTATTTTCAAAAAAGATGCTTCAAACTTGTGAAGTGTAATGCAACAAAATAACCCATTAGCATTTCTAAGTAAACCATTTGGAGTAAAAACCAAGGGTTGTTAATTTAGCAATTATTGGCTATCTTAGTGGCAATACAGAAATGGAGGCAATATCTCCAGAGCTTCCAATTTATCACTAAGACAGATCATCCTATCTTCAAATATTTGCTTGAATAGAGGGAGACCACAGCATTTCAACAAAAAGAGCCTCACAAGGCTATTGGCTTAAATTCAACCATACCGTTCAGTATAAGAGAGTGAAGATAAAGCAGTTGTTCATGCTTTAACTAGACTGGAAGAAACTACTATAGTGCTGCTATTAATACGATTACTCCTTTGTGGGTGCAGGAGGTGATGCATAGTTATACTGATGATGCTTTTTCTGCATTCTTCATTTTGTCTCTTCCTGATAATATTCATAAATGACTAATTTTTGGTAAGAGATGAACAATGCCATATATAAATTTGGTAACTACGAGTGAGGGGCTTCATTTCCAGCATAGTCCTAATCTGTCTTGGTTGAATGCTTTTTGTGAAGAGAAAAGTTTCCTTTAAAGTGTTTGCTATCCCGATTTCTATTGTTCACCTTTTCAATTTAGTTGAATTCCATTCAACAGGATTATAAGGGTCAATCATCCTACAATTATGATTTATTTCTTTTCGCAAATATTCACTTGTAACTTTTAATAGTTATTCATTCTGCACTTTGCTACCTAGCATTTACCATAGGCACAGTAACTGGCACACCAAAGGTGCATCCTTTCCAGTCCTCTAGTATTAGGGAAAGATCATCTCAATACTCTAACACCCACATTAGATATGAACTGAATTATCTCACGACGTTTAGATGGGCCATAGTATGTTCCAATGGTTGGGCATTATCTCAATAATGAAAAATGCTAAAATAAAAAGGGGCAGGATCTTTGTTCAATATTTCTTTTATTATTATCCTTAGATTAGGACACATTTATTAAAAGTTGAGTGTACAATTTGAATGAGATAGATTATTTCAAATTGAAATTAGTTAGTCTTTGTTATTGAGATTACACAAAATCGTAGCCGGAAGGGGAAGTAGGTTAATCTAAAAAAAAGTATTCCTAAGGAATTATTATGATAGTTATTATTAGCTCTAACCATGCCCAACTAGGCAAAAAGGAAAATCCTATCCGTCAACCATATTTATCGTTGATCCTACGGTCAAGACTCCCTTCTCTTACGATCAAGAAATTTTTAAATACAAGAATTCTATTTATGTTAGCACTTTTCTAACCTCAGAGACAACATGCTCAGAACTCTACAAGCTTCCATTGTGGGTGGCCACTCAGACATATTTTTGGACCTACATAAGACTACACATACAGTTTTATTGGCCAAAACTTAAACAGATAATTCATCAAGTTATGCTTAATTGTGACATATGCCAACAGAACCAATCAGAAAGGCAGTTGCATCCAAATCTTCTCCACCCTCTATTTGTTCCCTTGCATCCTTGGAGCCATTTAACAAAGGACTTCAACAAAGGATTGTCCAAATCGTAAGGAAAAACTACTATTTTAGTAGTGGCTGACATATTTACAAAGTATGCTTACTTTATAGCCTTGGCACATCCATTTACTGCAGCTCATATTGCACATATCTCCTAGAAAACATTACCAAGCTTCACGGAATTCCATCTAGAATCATGATTGATAGAGACGAAGTATTTACAAGCCTCTTTTGGCTAGCTTTTATTCAAGGGCTTGGGATCCCAATTGCACGAGTACTGCATATCACCAGCAAAAGGCCAAATTGAGGAGTAGACCAGTGCTTGGAAACTTAACTCAGATGCATGAATGCATACAAGTTAAAAGAATTGGAAAAAATGGTTACCTTTGCTGAACGGTGGTATAACTCCTTTTATAATATCGTTAACATGTCACATTTTGAAGCATCTATGGTTTTCCACCTCCACATTTGGAGAGTGATTTCACAAATGCTAATTCAGTTGCAGCATTTGAAAGCATGCTTCATGAGTGAAACTCTATTTACCAGTTTTTCAAAAAACAACTTGCAGAAGCAAAAAAAGGATGCTGAGTTTAATCCATTTACAAATGGAACTAAAAGAATACAAGGTTGTTGACATTGTTTACTTGAAATTACAACCATATCAACAGTCCTCCCTAGCACAGAGAAGAAACATAAAGCTCTCATCCAAGTATTATTAGAACATCTCCAATTGAAGCACAAATAGGGTCAGTAGGTTAGACTTACATTGCCATCTCACTGCAAGCTACATCTAGCTTTCTATCCATCTGTTCTAAGAAGACACTAGGATCTAATATTGTTCCCCAGCAGACTCTTCCTCATATAAAACAGGATGAAACATTTCTCAATTTCCATTCAGCAGCCTTAAAGACTAGAACTATTTGCAGGCAAGGAATTTCAGTTCCATAGTACTTGGTCCAGTGGACTAGTCTTTCAGCAGATGATGCCAGTTGGGAGACATTGAATTCATCATTAAGCGATTTCCATCTAACCACCCCTGATGGCAAGGTTGATCTTGCGCTGGGTGCAGTTTTTATGATCCAAAGCACTATTTGACACAACTTGGCACCAACAGATTAAGGAGGACAGCAACGCATTCGAATTAGCCAAACATCACATGCCAAGATGCAGCCAAGCCTAGCAGATCAGCGAGAAGGAGAAGCAACAGAACTAGTTAGATCTGTTGAGGAGACGGAAGGAGAAGCAGCATAAGTTGTTTGATCTGTTATGGAAACCAAAGGAGTATGGATTCTACATGTAGGGTGCAGTAATTCATTCCAACTTCCTGTTTATAACTAGAAAATTGTATTCAAAGGGGTAATGTGTTGTATTGCGGGCATGATATGAATAAGAATTGATCTTTTAATTTGTCCAACTGTAATTCTACTGCTCTTCTCTTTCCTTGCTTCCTCTCTATTCTCAATTCTTTTTCCCCTTATGCTTCTTCTCAAGCTTCTTGTGACCAACTAATCGATCAATATATCACATTGGTAAAAAAAGAACTTCTAGTGTGAAAATGATTCTGCAGCGAAGTCCATAAAACAAGTCAATCTCCATTATTCCTCTTAATATTCTTTAGGTATTTAGTACAGTGACATTGTTTTCAGAGGGAAGGAATTGCGTTTGTCATGTTTTACTTGGGTTGGTTTAACTTGTATATTTTCTGGGTTAGGTGAACTTTTTCTCTTGGCAGTACACCAATTACCAACTAACTTGAGAATTTACATCTGGGCAGTTGGTGTCTTTTTGTTTTTTGGCACTTTCTCAGCACCCCAATACTAAATTATATTAAAAAACAGAAGAAGTGGTATCACATGCAAATATTTACACATTTCAAAGCTTAATTTTTAACCAGCACAGAATATACGTAAAAACACAACACACGAAGTATTCTGCAATAAATGTTTTTTATTATCATGTCCACATTGGTTTGAAAACAAACTCTGAAATACATTGGTGTGTAAGTTAACTTCAAATAACAACAATCCAGTGTGAATGATTCTATTTCTTTAAAAAAATGTTGCCGTTATTTAATGGTTGGTATTGCATGTTGGATATGTTGGGGAAAAATGGCGTCAACGACACACCAGGAACACACACACACACAGCCATGAAGAGAGAATAAGGTAAAAGAAGAGAACACCAAGATTTACGTGAAAAATCCTTCTCAAATAAAGAAAAAACTACGTGACACTTAGCCCACAAACAAAATCCACTATATGAGATTGGTTACAAAAAACCACACGGCTACACAATCCCTAGACGCGAAACCAAAGAACAGAACACGATAATACAAAGACTTCACACTTTGTTTGTCACTCACTACTCTCTCTTTTCTTCACAATCTTTCGCTTCACTCTCAACTCATACAATTATATCTCTCACACAGAGTTCAAAATGTATACACATATATATATATACATCTTTAGGCAAACGAGTAACCACCTACTCAACATGGTGGTTGCGTGCACAACTCCCGAAGCCTGCAATAGCCGGCGCATGCTCTGCTCTGCAGCAGACGACACATGTATGCTTCTTTAGGTTGGCTTGTCATCTTTCCAGAGACGACGTCTTCCAACTACCTAATCAGGGAAGTCAACTGTACGCTTTTTGCAGAAGACAGCTGCTCAGAATGCTTGTTCTCAGTAGGTCAATGCCTCGTTGACCATCTCCTTTTCTTAGCCGGTCAACACTCCGTTAACCAGCCGGTCATCCTTTAGTTGCCTTTACTGTGCAAGTAACAAGTCTGCACTTTCAGAGTTCTTGGGCAATGTTGAACAAGTTCGCGGACCAACATCTGGTCAATCAGCATGTTGACCGGAATTCCTTGCGTCTATACTGCAAAGTTTGCGAACACTTAGCGCACAAGTCCGCGGACTTGGACACACAAAGTCCTAGTCCTCTATCCAAGTTCTCGGGCCACGAACAACTCCACACAGGAGTGACTCCAACAGGATATTATAGTCAAATTCCAAAGTCTGATGCATACACTACTGTGAACAATAACGAACTTGTGTTTGCAATAAATTGGCTTGTAGAAGGTCAAATGATCCCCTTTTAAAAGTTGTTGTTATCTGATGGTCAGTGTTGCATGTTGGATCTGCTACATACACTATCATGACCATTAACCAACTTCATGCACTCATCCACATACAATGGCCACATTGCAAATCATGAAGGAGAAATTGCCTTAGCTAACACATATTAAATAGGATGCAAAATGAATAAGTTCAATCACTCAGAAATCTCAATTCACAAGAATAATCAATGCTGACACATTAAGAATAGAATATTTAGTACCTTCAACTTTCCCGAGGAGAATAGATGAAATAGCTTGTCCAGATGCTGTCTCCACAAGTAACTATATTGCATGAGGAAGAAGCCAGTCTAGAAACATAACATTTTAATTATAAACGAATCATATATCATCGCGACTCAAATTTGCAAACTTCAAATCATCTTGATTGAAGAAACTTGTGACAGAAATAGATGGGAGGAATAACTGTTATGTATGACGACAAATAACTTAGACAACAAAACTGAAGCAAAACCTAACATAATTGAGTCCCAAACTGTCACTGAGGTAGGCTAAAGTGTGGATACTTCATATTTTCGTCTCTTTCAAAGGCCTTCATGAAAATGACATTGACATTGAAGGAGACAACTACGGATTAATATATTTGTATCATTACAGTTGAATTGTATCAATATCAGCATTAATTGCCATACATATTGATATCATATGTATTGGAGAAATATTATATTTTATCCGTGATTATACCAAAACCGAGTTATATAATAAAATTTGACAATGTTCAATCATATTTTTTCAATATTTGAAGGGTTATAATCAATTTCATTCAATGGAATCAACACCTGAATATAAATATTACACTAGGAAGTACCAAGATGATGAAAGTAATATTCATCAATATATTGCTTATTAACCGATACTTTGTTCCATGAGAACAAACAAACCATCATTGCATGGTAAAACCCTCCAAGAACAAAGAACAATACGTGACCTAGTACACGATGTTTCCATGTCATAAGGTCTGAATGAACGGGTTAAATTTACGGAAATAATGCAGTCAAAATTGAACAAAACCATGGGTTCCTCACCATCAGTTCACATGAATTAGAAGGAATGTATGCCACCTTACAATGACGTTGTAAGTTTAGGAACTCAATCCCATATATTGGAATTTATAAATGGACCAAAATACTTAAAAATAAAATGCAAAACTCTTTTCTTTTAGGAGAGAGAGGGAATGTTGCAACTGAATGAGAGAATCTCCTATTAACAGTTGTTTGGTTGTTGCTCTTAGGTGAGTCAAAATTTTGTACATAGAGTATTAGTAAATTACCTTAGACAACCCAACGATTTAGGATAAATACTACAATAATCATTCACTGATATATGCATTCTCACTTTATTTTTTTAAAATCATATATCCTTTCTTGTAGACTATGAGTCACTCAATGGCCCCAAAGTAAAGAATCTCATGGTCTGAAAAATCATTTTACCAATTAGATCTATAGCACAGCTATGACCAAACCTCCAAAAGTTCACATTTGAAAAAATATACATCCTTTCCTAGTAGAGCAACAACTGACATTTAAGTTGTCCAATATAATATACTATTTTATTGTAAAAGGTACAAAAGCATTTTTTTGACTCACCTAAGAGCACCCAAAAAATAGAGACGTGTTATGACCAGATCCCAATGAAAATCAAATTCTCAGTAGCATACATACCAGAGTTTGGCTTTTTTTCAAAAGTTTCTCACATAATCCAGGATAGTTGCGCGGCTCCCATCCGTGCTCATGTTGATACTGTATATTAAAAAATGATTAATTGTAGGATGTTTGGAGAGTGACAAGGAGAAAGAACAACAACTCAGCAACTAGGATATCAAACTTCGGAAAGTATCTTCTGAATTAACTAGTCAATTTCAGGTATGTGGTGAAAAATGTGAAAACAATAATAGACACACCAGAAAGCCAATCATGTTATAATTCAAACCTTAGCTTTTTACATTGCTTTCAAAACCCAAGTGCGGTATTAAAGAAAAATTTGACTATACTTCAATCTTTGAAGGGTGTCACCTTACAAGAAGTAGAATTGCATATTATAATTTGTACGGCCAATTCCATGCAGTTGGACTCAAGGCTTCGTAAATTGTTGTTGTTATAATTGCATGCACTTATATAAATTCAAGTCTTAGAATGTTGTGTTTATGTGTAAGATATTTTGTTCATTATAATATATTGTAAATACATCTATACATATGTGTAATTACTGAATATACCAATCCTAGAGATAAGGGTTTTCTATGATTTCCTGAGAGAAATCATCTCTCTCTCTCGTCTTTTCTTTTTTCTCATAATTTTTCAGCCTACAACTCTGTTCTTCTTCATATGTGACTTTTATTGTAATACCCTGGTATTTTGGGTTGGACGCTTCATGCTAGATTGGTGAAAATTATTAATTGTGATCATGTTTTAAAGTCAATATTGTATAATTGAGTCAAATTGATTTTCGAAGAGTCGAGACATATTTTTAAAGTAAAATCCTTATTTGAGTGAATTAGAAAATTTAATATGAGATATAAACATTATTTTCAGACATATTAGTTAAAAATTAATAACACCATCGTATCAGTAATAATATAATAAGAAAATAATAATTATTATATAATTTTATAATAATAACATATATTATTATTATTAAACCTGCATTGCCTCCTCACACTTCTCGATCCTTCCTCAGCCACAGTTCCTCCATCTCTCCCTCTCTCCCATCTGGCAACTCTCTCTCTCTCTCTCTCGTTACACTACCATCCAGCACACTCTTTCTCTCACTTCTCTCTTGAAGCTTCCTCAGCTGCTTCGTCGTCTTCCTCTTCTCTCTCTTCCACTCTCAGCATCCTCTAAAACTTGGCCGTTCCATTATTCAATTTGAATTTTCCCAAACAAAAAAACCCTAACGGATTGCAATCTATTTCAATCGTCTGATTCCCTCTTTCCCTCCAAAATTTCTGCTCCGTGAGTCTATATAAGTACCAATCCAATGAGGATAGAGGCGCTAGAGAGTGGAGTCGAGCCGAGAGAGAGAGAGCAGAAAAGGGGTTCTGCTGCCTGGCATCAATTAGCTACCACCGAGGTGCCCTCCTTCTTGTGGCTTGATTTTGCTACCGAAGCTCCATCAATAGAGAAGAAAGAGTAAGACCGGGCTTCTGTTATTATTGTTGTCGCCGTCATTAATAGGTGCCAGAGAAAGTGTCTCCAGGACTGTTAGAAGCCGCCACCATTGCTAACCCTCACCGTTGCTATAGTGTCATCGCAAATCAGGCAAGTGAATTCCCTTACTTTCGCTAATGGGCAAAAGTGAGGACTGGTTTGGACTCGGGTGTACAATGGAAAGCTTGGGACGTATAAATATATGATGAGTGTAATCGTATGTATTTATTATTATATGTGGGTAGATGTACGTTTGTCTATATGTACGTGTGTAGTAGTATGGTACGTGTATATAAACAAGTATATTACAATGTATATTGAGATGTGTGTGGGTGCTGCTGAGTGTGTGTGTAGCCATGTGTTCTGGCAGCAAGAAGATGTAATGCTGTATGTGTGTGTGGGTGTATGGGTGTGAGAGAACTGCTGTGGGTTGTGCAGCTGTGGGTGTGTATGCGTATTGTGTGCAGTGTGGGTGTGCAGCGGTGTGCTGTGTGTGTGTATAAGCCATGGGTGTGGGGTGTTTCGGCAGTGGATGTTGTGTGCTGGCCGAGTGAGTTAGTGTGTGGTAAATGTGCTCGCGGTGTGTGTGTGTGTGTGTAAACTAGTGTGAGTATTGGGTATGTGTGTAAGCTGGCAATAGTGTAGTAAAAAAAAAATCTGGCAGCGTGGGTGTGAGTGGCCATGTGTGGGTGTGAGTATATATATATATATATATATATGCATGAGAACATAGACGAAAGTGCGTGTGGAGGGCATTTACAATTTGTGTTGTATTTAGAAATATATGTTATCTTGGTCCATGTTTGTAGGTATGTATATTGTATGCTGGTTATGTGAAGAAATTAATAGTGCTGATTAATTGACTAGAATCTTAAAAATAAAAATTATTTGGAGTGGGATTTTAAATAAAAGTGGATATTGTTGGCCTTAATTCGATGGTGTCATGTGGGTGAGTAGTTTATTGTCTATGGCCTTAGAATTAAGTTTAGTAAATTGGTAACGGTAATATTTTTTGATTTAAATCCGTTGAATGGACTTAAGTGGTGATATATTGGGTAAATGCTTAAGTGACAAAGGAGCTGGAATAGTTTTGGTCTAATAATAGATATAAATGTTTAGTGGTATGGTATGGAGTCGTATGACTTGGGGGCTATTGTCGGCCAATGGATTGATAATACTCAAATATATTTTTATATTTTTGAATCTTACCTATTTCGTTGGTGATAGTTTTCTTTGTGTTAGTCTTGATAACATGTGTGTAGTCCTTGTTAGCACCGAACTCCGTTTCTATCTTTGTAATTACAAAGCCTTCTTTGCGTTATACTTGATTGCGTGAGTATTTGGATTATTGGCTTCTTACGATCAAGGTTAAGGAGAGTATATGAAAACATTTAGGTATCTAGTCGAATGGGAGGTTACGGTACCTTAGTATGGTCTACACTTATGCATACTTATTTCCATGTCATGGTGATAACAAGGTATATTGTCTAGTGTGGTGGGATACTTATGGCCATATGACCATCGTAAAGCATGATACCGAGAATATCATGGCGGGAGATACTAGGTTTGACATATAGAGATGCCTTCCGTACCATATCGAGTTGGAAGATGAGCATGTTAATGAGATCATCCATACCTGATTGAGACAGGTGATAAGTGTACAAGTGAGATCTTTCGTACCTGGTTGAGTCGGAGGATGATCATGCTGGTGAGACGTCTGTGCTTGGTTAGGCAAAGTCTCCGTGGACCACGGATTTTGGTCAGAGGTTAAATTTGCAAGTATCGATTTGCTCGTGCAACTACCCAACTGTTAGGGATATACACGACCTTTAGTTCACAGTGGCGGGATAAGATTTATGAAGTTCTTTGTGATATCTTGTTATTGATGATACCTTGTGTTTTGAATTCAATGGAATCCATGAGTTGTATCTCAGTAGAATCCATGTGCCGGATTCTATGATATCAAGATTCGGTGGAATCCATGTAGTTTATTATTATTCGATGTTCAAGTTGTTCACGCTAACATTTGGACGAGGGAATCCCTAGCTATCTTTTGACATCTGATTTTGGGAGATTTTCGCTTATTTATTGGTATTCTTATTATATTTGTGATACAAAGGTCGGGTATGACTAATCTTGCTTTTTCTTTGAGTCGTGTTTATAACGTGTTTTGGTTCCTCGGATGCAGTTAAATTTTTATATTTATGTTGCGGCCTTTATATCCTTGATATTTAAGATATTTATTTTTTATTATGTATTTTTTATTATTATCACTTGTTGAGCATTTGGCTCACCCTTACATTTTATTGGCTCCAGATTGAGTTGATTACATAGTACGGGCCGAGAGATCCTACCTTTGTTGCAAGACTTTCAGGTAGAGACGATTGTGAAGGTTAGATGTTATGCTCCAATAGGAGATAGACCAGATATGCTATTGACGGAAGTTTGGGTAGTTTTCCTTAGGGCTACAACTCGTGATCTTTAGTAGTTTTTATTTTAGGACATTTACGTGATGTATTAATGAATTTGGTAGTAGCTTAATTGAATTGTATTACAATTATAATGGATTATGAATGATTTTAAGTTTTGAAATTTTTTTGTGCATGAGCGGTCCGAGCTATATTTGAAGTTTAGGGTTCGGGCCGTCACATTTATGGTTTTTACTTGGTTGCATTCTTCTGAGGCTCGAGGCTCCCCTGCCTCTACTCTTTCACTTGCTGCAGTTGCATCTCTTCTCTACACTCATCATGGATGAAGCAAATGGATCATCAATCTTTAGATGTCTCTTTTTGTGATTTGCGTTTATTACTGTTAAGGCTAGAATTTTGGTGAATTTGCTATGTTTTGGTTGTTGGAAAAATTCATCTGCACTGTCTATTGTTGTCTACTGAGTTAGTATTGTGATTTCTCGTCGACTATTAATGATCACTTGACATGGAACAAATGAATCACAAGTATTAATTCAAAGATTGTTTCTTCCAAGTCTCCTCAGATTATCAATTGTCGACTAGATTGGGGAAATTATCAGCATTGCAAGAAAAAGATACAACTTGCTATCTGCGAAGTCAGTGAGGAGGATCACCTCATTGACAATTCCTGCTCTCAATCTATCCCTTATTAAGGCAAGAACCTAATTTCGTGAAATACTCCCGTTGATTAACTCAATGGTGCAAAGGGTGGCTGTTTTACAAACTCCGTAAAGGACTTGTAGGATGATCTTTCTGTCTAGAAAATATGGCATGCCCAATTTTGTTATATCCAAGTTTTTATCGAAGGCCATTCTATATAACCTTGCTCGGATGAGATTTGAATTTAAATCTAGTAAATCATAGTTTTTTTTGTGGGGTCTGAGGTGACTACTGCGTGTAATGTACTTTCTTGGATTTTGCATGTTGACAATGACGCATCAAGCTTTGTATAATAGGTTTAGCTTCTTTAGTGAGCCATGCATCATCAAATGACCGAGGTAGTGGCTGTGGAGTAAGCTGTGGTGATGGTTGCAGTCATGTATGCAAAACTGACTCGTTTTCATTGGGGTGAAGTTAATTGCAAACAAAAAAGCACCAGAAGTTACTTGGGAAGCCAACTACAACTTCCTATCATTACACCACTACAGCTTCTAATGTTGAAAAAGCACCCTTCCTGCCCATGCTAGCTTTTCAAAAGAAATTGCTATCTTGTTGGCAGAGGATTATTTACGATTACTTTCTGGCTAGGCTCATCCTCAACAAGTTCTTGTTTATATAGTTAATCCCATATCTGGTCTCTCAACTCTTCTAATCATTATGCAGTTTATAGAATTGTTACACTATATTCTTCTCTACTTGTTGTAAATATAAGGAAATTACGACAAGAATGATTGTTACTAGGGGGTTGACTTGAGTCAAGATGTCTCCATATGTTGGACGAAGGACCAATACCTACTATTTGTTCCAGTGTCATTCCTATACATCTTAAGCTTAAGTGAAAACTAGCTCTACCCTTAATATTCAGCCTAAAAAGGTTATGTCCACATCTTATTTCTGTTACTAACTGGTTTTATAAGTCATTAGATTGCTAGCCTATAATCAACAAATGAGCATCCACTCCTTTTGAGGTAGTTCACGTAGTTGTCAAAGGAACTTCTCATGTTCAATCTAAATTGGTGCTATTTTTGTCATTTATTATCACAACTAGATAAAAATTACTAAAAAATTGTTTTTGGTTATTTGCTATTCTTTGTGCATTTTATACTAAAATTTAAAATTAGTTTTGTACCTATATAGGTATTTTAGAAAGTGATAATGCCCATTAGCATTTTTCTGCTTCCTTTTATTTGATTATATCCCAACATGGGTTCTTCATCAACCGTCTATTCCATTATCCCAGACAGAATAGAGTGGGAGAGAGAGAATAGACACTTGTTGGATGTTGCAACAGCTCTATTCTGAATGAGATTTCTAAAAACCCTTTGGAGTGTGCTAGTGTTGTCTCCTTGTTGCCTCATTAGTCGAATGCCATCAACTATACATTAGAGGGAGATTCCACATTATGCTTTTTATTCATGGAAAGCAATTATATTCTCTACCCCAAGGATTATTGATCCTGCATATTACATTCACGATGTATAGACACAGAAGAGTAAATTTTGAGCAAAGTCTTGGGGATACATTTTTTTCATGGATGCACTTAGAAATGGTATTGGTGTTTTAATTTTTAGTTAGGGCAACTTCTAATGTCCTCTAGTGTTATTTTCAAAAATCTAGTCCTGTTTATTGTAAGGTGTCTTTTACTAGCTCGTCTTCTAATCCACATTATGGGTGAGGATATTATTTTCCACAAGGTTGTTTAAGCATTTATGTCTTGCCTCCTACGGCATCTATCTTGCTATCACTCAAACCTATGTTTGTGGTGTTCGTTGGACATTTGGTTTCCCTCATGTAGCACCTCTTGCGCTCGCTCTATTGAGCTAGTCTTACCCATCCACATGCTCTTCACTTCATCATTAGGAGATTAATTTCGTTATTCGGAATGCCCTCCAAAAGCGTCCTAATAAAAGTGCTCAATTTCCTTTGTCTGTTCCTTAAACATATGTTGGCATTTCGTCATTACTAACTTTTGTCCATACTCAATTCTATTGGTTTGCATCTATATATTACAGAAGGAGTTTCTAACCTTGGTTGGTAGGCTGCCATAGAAAAATAGATGCATGCTTTTGAATAGAATTAGGCATTAGACTAGTTCCCTTACCTTCAGGGAAGAAGCCCATTGGTTTTACCTAGATTATATGATGAAACTACATTGATATAGACTAAAAGCTCATTAGGTGGCTAAGGGATATACTTGGAACCTTGGACATATAAAGTAAACTACACGGACGTATTTTCTTGAGTAGCCAAAGTGAACTCCATAGAAGTATTTTCTTGGGTAGTCAAGCTAACTTTTCATTTATTTCTTATTTCTCTAGCTGCTACTAATTTATGGTTTTTACATAAATTAGATGTTCAAAATGCGTCTTTATAAGGTAATCTTCACGAAAAGGTTTATTTGGAGAAATCACCTCTCACGGGATCTAGGTTTGTTTATTGGTTAAATTAGTCAATACATAGTTTGAAATAGTCCCAATGGTATTGGTTTGATAGATCTTGTAAGTTACGCCAAAATTTGGGATTTTCTGCTATGGCGATGATCATTCCATGTTTTAACATCATCCTAGTGTTGGATGTATATGATATATTGATCGATATTTAAAAAATCAGCTGATATGTTCAATATTTGACTAATATATCACCGATATTTTCTTATCAATTTATAATTTTTAAAATTTTTTTAATGATATATTTGATACTAATACGTATTATCTGATATTGATAGGGACGCGATCGATACCAATAGAGATATTTTCATACATGGATGATACAATGGTTATTGACACCAACATTAATAGAAAGATAAAAAATGGTTTCAAACCAAAATACAGGAGTTAGCGATAATTACACAATATTGAAGTGGCTGTATACTTCATGGCATCTTACTTTCACAAAGGAAAAATCACTTGATTAGTTTCAAGATATAAGTACAAAGCGGCAAAACCCTATGATACACCCATGTATCCAAGTATGAATTAATTCCAAATGATAGGGAACTATTTACTAAACCACTATAATCCTAATAAGTTGGAATTTGAGAATCTTAATTATCTTGTTGTGACACGTATAGATATTGCCTTCTCAACAAGTATTCAAAGTCAATTTATGTCACCTTATCATGTTCCACTTTGGGAGACTGTAATGTGCATTTTGAGATATCTCAAGAGTAAATCAGGACAAGGCTTGCTTTATAGTGATTATGATCACAATTGGATAGAGGGTTTTAGATGCTCGTTGGGCCATGGCACTATACAATTAAAATCTGGCTACAGGCTAGTTTTTTTTTTTAAGCCAACCTTGTTCCCAGAAAAGTAAGAAACAAAATGTAGTAGCTAGATCAAGATTAATGAAAAATAGCAAGCAATAGAACATGTTATATGTGAAGCAATGTAATTTAAACAATTACTAGGTGCACTTAGGTGCAAGAGTTTCACATCGTGTAAATTATAGTATGTAATCAAGCTACCAGCTAGATTGTACTAGTCTCATCTTTCAACATCTGATGGGTGAGGATTGGGGACCTGTTAGAAGATATTTTCAACATGTCCTTGATTGGAGTATATATTTATAAAAAGTTAGTTATAATAAATACCTATGATCCAACTTATAGGGAAATGTTAGAATATGGTTTTTATATGTGGATAATTTGATCATTATATATATTATATATAGGACTATAATATATTTGAATACACCCAACCTTAGAGATGAGGGTTGGGTGTATTTGTTAAAACGTTTTCTCATATTTTCCTCTAAGTAGCCACCTAACTTCCCACTCACTTCTCTTTTCTTTCCCTTCTACAATATGCACGTATATATGCGTGCACACAACATCTACATGATGTGTTTTAATTACTGAAAAAATTCTCGTTGTTCCAATTCTTTCCCCACTATAAATGGCATTTGCGGAGGCCATAACCTGAATGAGCCCAAAGAAGGAAAAATCCAGCCAACAAGCCAAGTTATGCATAACATAAAGTAGTTTAATATGCAAGGCTCCAACATAGCAAAGCACATGCATGTATTTATGCATGTTTAATGGAGACTTCTCTACAACACAAGGGCAAGGCTATTGTTGCGTCCCTAGGTCCGGGTTCTCTAGTGGATTAGGGAGCCTTCGGATTCCACACCTTAGTCGAATCTTGAACGAGCCTGGTCTCCGCTCTCTTCAACCTGGGTCCCGCACAACACAAATTATAAACAAGAGGTCAGAGGTCGGCGGAATGTTCTCCCACCGAAAACGCTCCGACGCTCAAGTCAGAAATCGTTCTCCAGAAACGGAAAGGTGCAGGAGTGAATGTAAAATTGCGGTGGAGAATGAGAGGATGCAAGATGCGTTGAGCGATTGTGGGAGGCTACGCTCCTTAGTTTGCACTACAAGGAGTGGCTCACAAAGGATGCTTGATAGAGGCTTTTGGATCAATGGTGTTTGATTGATTAGGGATTGGGCTTTAGATTGGGACTCCAAATCTCTTTCCTGTCGAAGGAAGAGATATTTGTAGGCTCCCTGGTGGAGGACCTTGGGCGCGGGAATCTCCGACATGTGGCAAGCCGAAATTTGCTGGCCGCAAACCGCTGGCGGTGGCCAACGGTGTTAGTTGTCATCTTACGATGGCGCGGGGCCATCGGTGTTAGTTGTCCTCTTACAGTGGCGCAGGAACTGTTGCCGGGTGTGGCTGGCATGGGTCCGTTTGACCTCGCTTGGATTGGCTGGGAGGCTGTCGGAGGGCGCACGCTACGGCTGCCAACGTTGATCTTGCTTCCCATTGGCTGGTAGTCCCTCCGCCGGCAGACTGCGAGGGCTATGGTAGGGACGCAAGCGAGGTTGATTGGTCTTGTTGCTTGGCGCTCTGCATGCCTTGTCACTTCGCACCCAGGCTGGCTCTCTTGAATTGGGCTTCTCTGCTGATGGAAGCCCTTTTCCCAGCTCGAACTAGCTGATCTCGGCCCAATTCTGTGCTAGACCCAACAGCTACATAGTACAAATGTATGTATAATAGATGTAGCATGCACACAATCATACAAATATGCCAACATACATGAGTTGTGTAAGTGCGAGATTACACTCATGTATGTGTGTTTACATCCCCATAATGATATCAAAATTTTGCATTTTTGGCCCAAAAATTAACTGAAAAGACGAGAAGAACAACTTCAATTGGAAGTCCTGTTAAGTAACAAATAATAATCATGTGAATTAGAAGTCCACATAGGAGTCCTCTCTATTTTTATCTAATTTTAAGCAGCATAAGAAGTTGAGAGTGAGAGTATATTCTTTTTCCTGAAAACATTGAATAAAATAAAAGACAAAAGAGATCAAGCGCATGGGAGAGGACAAGATGAAGTCTAAAATTAAATAATTAAAAATATTTAGAAAATAATGGAGACAGCAAGTACGAAGCCAGCAACACCAACAAATGATCTGGCATCCACCAGTGAAAAAAGAAACATATCACAAACCTGAGATATCATTCCAATAACAATAATCTGACCGAAGATTGCCAACGCATTAATGCAGAGATCAAACATTTTACCACCAACTGACTCGTAGATGATTTCAATGCCATTGGGAAATTCCTTCTTTAAAATCTGAGAAAACATTATGACAATAAATAAACTTGAAAGTTATTGCTAGCACAAATTAACAAAATAAGATTGGAAGTGCTGAATCTGGAAAAAAAAAACTGCTAAAAAGCACAAAATAAAAGCCAAGATATGCATTTTTCTCAGCTCATGGAACCACTGCCAATTTCTTTCTTAAAAAAATTGACTATTTGCAGGTCATGAATATTATACACGTATATACCAACCCAACTCATATGTGCATTCCATCATCTTAAAGTTTTTAATATCACCAAACAACTAGAGATGTTGGACATCCCAGAAATTTTTTGGCATGAATTGCCCAAACGAACAGAAACAATAGATGTGTTAAAGTTGAGTTACGATATGGATCTCTCCAAGAAAAAAAAATGAAGAATATTAACAGTTCTGTTCTCAGTATTTGATCAAACAGATTTTTGTGGCCTCGGAATTTCTGCAGCAAGAGGTTAGCAGGGATTATGTTGTTAATGTAGCAATGTATGAGTGCAGAAAGGAAAAGTGGAGGTGTGAGGTTACAGATCTAAAACATAATAAAGAGGAGGTAATTAATATAACAATAATAAATATTAGGTTTACTGTACGAGGAAATAAATATATCGAAAGTAAAATTTATGGAAAAACTGGGCTCCTGTTGTTGAAGTGCTGCCCAGCAGCACTGTGTGCGCTCGAGCCTACACTCGAGCACAAAATTCAGTGGCACAGCGCTCGCTGCACGCTTTCTAAACGCTCGAGTGCGGCCAGGCAGTGGGCTTGCGTTCGCTACACGCTCGCCTGATACTCGAGGGCCAAGTCATTTTAAATACGTGACTTGTTTTGAGATTTTTCATTTTCCCACGAACAAAACCCATAGAGAGACTAATAGGAGAGAGAAAGGAGGAGATCGAGGCCGTGGAGTTCGAATCCGTCCAAGAGCTAGTTACAAAGGTTGTAGATCGAGTTAAGACAAGTGCTCTCATACCATTTTTATCTTTTCTTTCAATTTTTATTCGTTATCCATCGAGTATTATTGTACCGATACCCACCCAAATTATGAAAAATATGTAACCCATGATTATTACTCAAAGTATCTATGGTTTATTATCCGTTTTTACCCTCCGTTTGACCAGGTTTGGCTTCGCCAAACCCTAACCCATAGCTTGCTCGGGTTCTCCCAATTTCCCTTCGAATAAATGCCAAAATGACCCCAAAATATGAATTATCAAGTCCTAATTATGCATATACTTTGGCCGAGTGTCCGAATTCACAAGGATCGACCCGTTCGCGATGTCCAGACGCTCTAAAGCAACCTTGACACTATTCACCCGAGAATAAATATAATTTTTGCATGCTCCCATCGTAATAAATTATTATGTGAGTTATGACTAATTGTTTATGTGTAATTGTAAGTCTCGAAAATATATGTTTGTGCTCCGTTTGCAAAAAAAGGTATTCCGGAGGACCCTAAAGTGAAAGTTTGTATAATGTGGTATGGAACTCTAACCCTCCCTATGCAATATAACATTTGTGTATTTGAATTGACTTGAGAAAAGACTTAAGTCCAATGGAAAGAATGTAATCGAATTTGTGATCGTATATGTGATTGAAGGAAAGCCCACAATGTGTTATGTGAGCGTTTGAATCTCCCGAATGGAGATATTGTGAATTAAATTGGATATGGTGGACTTTTCCTCAAATGAATATGAATAATGAAACTAGGACCATGGACTATGCTACGATGATTGAGATTCTTGGGCATAATATGAGTATCATAGTGGAGACTCAAGGATTTTTCTGGCCACGTATCCTGGCCGCTTACTGAAGCGGGTAATGCTCTTATCAAGTCTTAGGATATTATTGTAGAAGGACGATGACTGCCTTTGGACAGCATGAGGTAAGGGTAGCATGTGCTATGCCACGTGGTGCTAGGCCTATGTTGGCCAATCAATGCCTATGTTGGCAATCGATATTAGATGTTGATTACGTCATGTGACCTTAGATTATGTGGGATGTCATGATCATTTTCTCGTCATCCCCCACCTTTTATTAGTAAGGCCTACTGACCCTGGTCCGCAAAGATGAATAATTATGTATAAATCCTAATCCCAAAGAGAAGTAAACTGTGTACCAAAGCATACTTGATCATATTCCTGTTTATGTATCTCTTTCATGTTGATGCATTTTCTTGCTTATCCTCATCTATATTGTTTATCGTTTATGTTATGATACACTTGTTGAGCTGTTAGCTCACTCTTATGTTCCTTTCCTTCCAGATGAGCAAGCCCTCATGCCCGATGAGTTCAGATAGATCGTGAGCATAGATTAGGCAGTTGATTATACTGAAGAGCTTTCGAGGATTTGTTTTTTTGTTATTTTGATCAAGGCATGAATGTTGAAATATTAATTTGATATTTATGGTCATGTATAGATATGTTATGTTTATTGATCGATGTAGTAGCTTCCGCAGGTATTCTTCATTGTTACAAATGGGTTCCTAATTGGCACCCTTCTTGAACCGGCATCGTACCGGAGTTACAATGTCGGTGCCACTCTTATTTATTGTGGCATTTGGGTCCTGTAAAACTTGTTGGGATGTTGTTGTTGTTGTTGTTGGATGAGTTGGAGTAGTTTTATATGAAATTTTGTTCATGTTAAGGTTATATACTTGATGTACAGGTTTTGTATTTTTGGTCGACGTCTGTATTACAGAGAAAACTTTGCCAGATTCTTGACAGAAAATACAGAATGTCACAGGAGGTGAGTTATTGGATACATCAACAACAGAGAAAAGCTCAAGTGAATACACTATAGGAAAGTTAGGTAATTTTATTCAGACATTTGGTGGGACTTATGTCCCAAATGAAGATGCAATAGGTATCAATTTTATTCAGACATTTCACAGTCATTGGTGCCAAGAGCCAAGAGGGAGAGTTTAACATTGTCACATAACTGGAAAATAAAACACCAAGGATTATATTGCTGAGATATGGAAGCTTTCTTATTTTCTGGAAATTTTAGACTATTATAATCATAAGTTCATAACATCTATGCTGAATTCAGTTTGATGAGTTAAAAAAACTTGGGTAGAAGAAGACAACAAATACTTCATTAATGTAAGGCCAACATAAAGGAAGGACAAAGCAAGTTCAACATAATAAGCCAAAAAAATAAAGAGGAAGTATGATCAGATTTATTAAACCTACTCATTTAAAAATAAAACTGAGAATAGAAACCCTTAAATGTAATACATAGGAAGATTCACGTAAGCACTCCCTATAAATGGAGAAATTCCCCACTTTCACATGAGGACAATGTAAGCATATAATATGGCTTAAATAAACACGAAAGCGGAATAAATGATCGAATTTTATACCTCTCGTCATTTGCTTGCTCTGTTTTTAGACTTTGAGATTCGGACCGGCTTTGAGCTTCTTGACATGCCTTACTCTTCTAGATGGTGTGTTGTATGAGTGGGGTGCCAGGAATAAAGCCAGAATACTTAATTTATAAGGCAAATCTATCAAATGCCTTAATCGAGCGTTACTTTGATCAACCGGCCGAGATTGATGAGCACGTTAATGAGAGAGTTATCATCACTTAAATGGACCACTAATACTTCAGCAATCAATGGAATAAAACGTAAGAAGGAGATCAGGCATCGAGGGAGATGAAACGAAAGGGAAGAAGCAATCGGCTGAACCGGCTTAAATAGCTTGAAGAAGCCGACTGGCAAGCGGCTCGGCTGAAGCCTACATTCTCCCACTTGGTCCAGGTTTTACTTGATGTGATAACCAAACCATCAATTCTCAAACTTAAAAAATAAATTTATGAATCATGGTTATAAGTTCTCTAATAATGAGCAATATCTTTCTTGTGTTACAATATATTATATTTTTCAAGTCATGTTCGTATCCGGTAATATTACTTTATGAATAAACATTATGTTTATTCTTTGTCCAATAATTAATGACATTATCAAATCAACCAATATGTACACAATTTTGAGAAAGATCACAACAGACAAATAGAAATTTTTATTAAATATCATTGTCTATACAATAAAAATTATAAAATGGGACTTAGTCCCATTTTTGTTATAAGATCCTTGAACCTCAATGGTGGCATGGCTTTTGTCAAAGAGTTAGCGATCATTAATTCAGTGCTAATATGCTCAATAACAATTTTCTTTCCTTTAATGCACTCCTTTATGGCTAAAAACTGAATGTCAATATGTTTTCTTCGACTACTATTTTTATTATTTTTAGCCAGAAAAACAGCAGCTAAATTATCGCAATATATCTTTAATGGCATTGAGATGGAATCAACCACTATAAGCCTAGATATGAAATTTCTTATCCATACACCATGTTTTGTAGCATTGAAATAAGCAACGAACTCGACTTCCATAGTGAAAGTAGCAATCAAGGTTTGCTTTACACTCCGTCAGGATACAACTCCACTGAGAAATAAAAATATGTAACCGAATTTTAATTTACGTGTGATTGTACACCAATAATGGGCCGGCCCAAATAGGAGTCAACGGAGGCCCAAGTAGAACGGTCAACGTTCTTGCGGCCCACTGAAGAAGGCGGGCCCAGAAAC
>JAOVVI020001657.1:0-20026 GCA_028571085.2 Nepenthes alata
CCCCCCCCCCCCCCCCGCCCGAAAAATTATTTTTTTATTTATTTTGCATTTGGTTCATGTTTGTAGACCTATTCAATTGTCATAGTTGTTCATTGATCTTAACCACATTACTCATATTGGTGTTGCATGTACTTGTACAGTGGTCTTATTGTTTTCTCTAATAGCTTTGACCTGGTTATCGATCCTAATCGGTTTGAAATCATTGATAAAACCGAATTGACATTGAGAAAATGTGATTGTCTTTCCTTTTGTTGGAAATCTCGGACTGTTCCAATTTTTCTATTTGTTTATTTGTTTTTCCTCTTTTTCCTTTATTTTCTTCTTCCCTTCCTCTATTTTCTCTTCCATGCATCACCAAGCCTTTGTGCCCTCTCTTTCTCTCTCTCTCTCTTCTTTTTTATTTGGGTGACGTGTTGTCTCTCTTGGGTATATTATTTGGTGGCCGATGACTACAACTTGCATATGAAAGCCTTGTCTTTATTTCCAATTTGGAAGTCATAATAAATCTTAAGACTGCCTCTGCTCAGATGATCCTTTCCCTTTAAGGAAAAAAGTGAGTAAATTGCTGTAGTCTTTCTGAATAGTCTCTTAGGACTTAGATTGGAACAAGACTTGAGTGATGGCTTCATTTATCTTTAGTATCCTCCTTTGCAACTACGATTGTCTCTGCTACTAGTTATCATCAAGCTTGGTTGTGGATATTTAAGCTGCAGGAGACGTCTTCATTCCTCCTTTCTTCTAAAGCAATATAGAAAGAAACATCACTTGGTAGCAGGAACAATAACATCGAAAATGCCTTAAGTTAGTGTTAAAAAAAGAAAAAGATGCCATAAGTCTACAAAGTGGGTCAGCTTTTTGAATCCACTTTTGCTTGGTTAGCACCACTCCTCTTGTAGATGCAATATCATCTTGTTCTCTGTCATTTCACTCTGTTTTATTAGGTCCACCTATCTATTTGTCACTAACTAAAAGAGGATGAATAACTGAATAAATGTAGCTTTTGGGAGGCAGCTTCAGATTCTAAGTTACCTTGCCTACTTACTGTACCCCCGGGAGGGTAAATTGGTTAATCAGAGATTGCTTCTCAAGGCTACTACAGTGTGGACTGGTTTTATGGCTGGAGCTTTATGCGCACAATAGCCTCCAATTCCAACTTTCCTGTAACAATTTGTTGTCTGCGTAAAGCTAGCCTCCCTTCAAGTAAATTGCTCATGTGGATCTTTTCTTAGCAGGGATTCTAAAGTCATAAAGAATGGTTCCACAGCAATGCATTTGGAGGTGAGGAAGTGCATAGCCAATCTACCTATTTTATCCTTCATTGTTGGATATTGAATTTAGTGATTATGGGTTGTATTTGGCAAGAGGATTGAGGACCCCTGTCACCATGACTGTCAGAATTAAGGATGGTGTAATCACCTTTGAAGATACATACAAGTCAAAAATAATATGAAATATAGGAATATAGATAACCTGTTTTTGACCCAATTAATGGCGAAACATTAAGATTGGATGAATTACCAGTGACGACTAGCTTTAGGTCCTGGGTATAATCACAAACGGCAAAGTACTCTTTTTCCACAATCCAAATGCAATGGGTTTTTAGTTATTGAAGAGAAACAAAATAAACTCATCAGTATAACCCTTCTCACAACCTATGCCACCCACTGATTAGGAGAAGAATATATGTTCTCAATCACCAACACTCTCTCCCATGATTTTACACCGCCAGAGAAGCTCCCTCTCTCTTCTTGATGTCTATCTTCTATATAGTGGAATTAGTTTCTAGGGAGTACATGTGAGGGAGTGGGTAGTTGGAGTTGGTTGTGGGAGTTTCTGATAGAATAGTTGGTAGAGATCTTTTTGACCAAAAACTAATTTACTTCCTTAATATTAGATGGTCATGGATCAGGTCTGGCTGTCCCATCATGGGTGCACCCAATCTATTTAAGAAGTTCAACATCTTCCACTCGCTCATGATGGTCTAAAACTCAATCCCAACTAGGATAAAATTATTTTACTTTTAATTCCATTTGAAACCATTTATATAATAAATGAGCTGTGCAACCAGTGAGCATCCGGCAATGAAGGAGCTCAAAAAATATATATATTCTGTTTGCCTTTGTTTCAGCGCTAGGCTGCTATATATTCCTAACAAATGCGTAGCATTGAGCTCCTGCATTCTATAATCTTTCGTAGCATTGATCTCCTGCATTATATGTCTCGCAGTGCTGTAGACATATTTTGTTACATCAGGTTTAAGCATCTATAATCTTTTAGAAATTCATTCTATATAAAAGAGCATACTTGACCTTATTTTACTATTTTGTATCCACAATTGTCTTTAATCTTTCATAGGTTCTAATATAATTGTCTGATAGTGATTACAATTATGAATATAAAACAAAAATATTGTCTTCCTTTCGAAATTAAATCCTTTAATTCCAATCCAACTGCTCTCCTAGACATACCCCACAAAACCAAATCTCTCATAGCCTTTGGTGACATGCTAAAGTAACAAACATTGAACTTAAATCTCGGGAAGCATTTGAAAATTACAAAGGGTACTAATAGAGGTTATTTATTAATCTCAAGGGTCTCACACAGTGATAAAGTAGGGATTTATTCACTCACATTTTCTTATAAGTTTTCTAGCACACGTATGAAACATGTGCCACATTATTGTTATACACCTCCCTTATAGAGTGTATTTTATTTCTCAAAAAAATAACACTGTACAGATTTTAGTTCAATACACCTAGTGTCTAATCTAATCTTACATCCACAATTGTCTCAAAATTGATTAGGAAATCAATTTTGCTTTCAGATAGGTATGATGGATGGTGGGGAAATCTATATTGGTCACAACTATAAATGAAGAAATATAGTGATCTCATCTTGATCGTCTATTAAGGCAACATTTATTTCAAATTAATTTTATCATTACATCTTAATGTTGTCCCAATTTAAAACCGTATCATCTCTGTATGCTTCCAAGTGTTAGAGGCGATTATCTATATGAGAGGTTCAATCTCAACTTGCTAGACATACATTTTTGTGATATGTGTTCAATATACTATAATCATGTGTGCATGTTTATATAATCACATAAATCATATTTTAACTTAATGAGCACAACATAATCTATACAAATAAAATATACATATAGATAACATTTGCTCATTATACATGCTTCTATTTATAGTCTAAGCTTAATAAGGATTGGCATGTTAAAGAAAAACTTGTCTAACTTGACACAAGGGGATCAACAATTATCTCATGTGTAGGTATAAATCACATAAATTGTAGTCGGTCTTCATGATTAGTCTAACAGTGATATTTTGAGACCTATACAGTAGGCTTTACTAGCCTTTTATTTCAATAAAAGCATTATTGATTTTCCCATATTGTCACTCGAAATTCCTACAAGCAAAAGGCATCTCTTTAACTAAACAACCTTCTTTGCAGTAGCTGAACATATCACAAATTCAGCCATTAATGATGACAAATTAATGCATTCTTGCTTCTTGCTACTCTAAAATATCACTGCAATGTCATGCATGAACACATAATAAAATTGATTTCCTGTCATTAAAATTTACTCCCAAATGGCCTCCATATGTCATTTCAATCTCAAGCATGTCCCTTCGTAACAGATGGACTAGTTCACAGTATTTTTTATATATTGATCATCTTGATAAAATCCAATATTCTGCTGTTAGATAGGATTGGTAACAAATTATCAATCCCATGGATAAAATAAATATTGGAGCAAGTAAACATTGATGTAGGTTCCACTAACACTAGGACATGAAACTTTTGACATATCATTTTTCTTATCTTGAGTCATAGGAGTGACATCGTGGTTGACAACATCACCTTTTACAAATCAAACATGATATTATTTTGGTTTGCATTCCTTATTACTGAATCATTCAAGAATATATAAAATTCTTGCAACAAAAAGAAACAAGAAGTTTTCTTGACCAATTTCTGTAAATTTTAACTCAAGAATAAAGCTTATTTGGTCAAGTCTTTTAATTCGAAATTAAAAGACAGCCATATCTCAATGATTATAAGAAATTCAAAACATTCCTAGCCAAACTAACGCAAAAGTAACAAATGGCAAATAGAGTTTCTTTACAAAATAATACCCTGATGGATGTAATCTTTTGCCACAGGGTGAGTTTCATACCTCAAACTGATCTATTAGTCCTGCGCTTTATCTTAAGAACTTATTAGTTCTTAATAACTTTCCTCTCAAGTATAATATCAACCAGTTTTCACACTTAGCTAGATCTCATAGATTCATTTTCTTATTCCATTGCATTTCTATCTTTTTTTGCAAGGCTTGATAGGATATGAGAAAATAAACTTGAGCACTTCATCATATTGAAGTGTTACAATGAAAAATTCATTTTCAATTGCACACTGAAGACGAAGGATGTGCTTTTGAGCACTTTTTCATAATAAAGATTCTAGTGGAGTGTTCTCACATAGAAGCTACTTACTCATTTGGCATACAAGACAATTCTTGTTAATCTTAAATATGCCAAAACTTATAACTATAAGAATCCACATAAATCTATAAGTATGCATCCTTATATATTTTGCCCACACCGGGAAAAAATCCTACAAGAATGTAATTTATTGTGATTCAATATAAGTACCTTTTCTATCTATATGTTCATTAATGAACATTTATAATAGACTTCCAAAGTCTTAAATGACTTATACTAGGTTCTCTAGCTGTCTATAAAATCTAATGGTATAAAAAATATGCTCTTATATCTCTTGTTATATAGTCTATTTCTACTAAATATTCAATCCACAAAAGGATAATTTGGTGAGCACTACTATGCTAGAAATATAATGTCATATGAATCAGATGAAAATGCTGTCTTTTTCACAGAATACTCATGAGTAATGTAATCCAACTAGTCACATAATAACATCTCATCATTCTTCATTTTTCCTCCATCAAACTGTTTGCAATACTTACGATTAGGCTTGTTCTTCGTAGGCTAATAAAATTTTCCTTTTATCTTTTAGCTCATTTCAAAAATTTGACTATAACTCTCATCATCATTGACAATTCATTCAAAATATTATCCTATGGAATGATTACGATGTAATATGTAAGTATAAAACCTTATAGTCTATTATAAATATTGCAACTGTTCTACCATAAACTTTTCATTCAAAGTTATCCACATTACTTGTAGTTAGGTACTAATGATGCTAATATGACGAGGTCATATAATATGATGCACAATTAATCTTACTATATGGTATGGTACATGTTTCCAGTTACTCATGTCGCAATATATTAAATTCAAGGTATAGTTCTATAAATCCATGGCTAATATATCATAGAGATGCTTGACCGAAGCATAGATGTCAAAACGACACATTATTTTGCAATATACGAAAATTTAATTAATAATATTTTAATATATGACATAGAATTAGAAGTTCACTATGTTCCCAATCATTGTCTGTAATCCATGTCTAGATATTAGTAACTTAATTCCACTATGCAAAATCTCTTTCAAAGGATGAACCTCAAAATTCCCACCCAGAAAGAGTATACAAGGGAAAAACAAATTTTGTATATGCTTAACATATAGTGTACAACAAATACAAGAACATATGATACATATTCATATCACAATGCAATATTTTAATCTGATAAAACAATAAGCTATAAAATAGCTGTCAATCACAACACAAACATATTGTATTTGCAAATAAATAAAGAATCAAGTTCTACTCACACTTCTTTAAATTGGATTATGGAATAGTATCATTCAGAATATAATATATTCTCTGTCCCAACTCCATAGAATCAAGGATATGATGAACATACTTGATAATGGGCATATTACTTGATGCGTTCCTCAGACCCGAGTTATATGAATTAGAGAGTTGGGCAAAACCTTTGGCTAGACCTGCAGCCTCTCGGATTGGCTAAAGGTTTTGCCCGACTCTCTAATTTGTATAACAACCGAAGTTCGAGGAGCACATCATTACTTATATTCTTGTCAAGATGTAAACATACCACTATATCTTAGATATATCCATTGTTCATTACAAAAGGCTCGCTTCCTTGAGGTTCAAAATGTCCCATTTAATCATGTCCTAACGTGTAGCCAAAGACTCAAATAGTGTAACTATGTCCTCAACACTAATGTGTAAATCAAATCATATACACGAGGTATAGAGTATAAAATTAAAATTATTTTAAAATTGAAATCAGATTGTTTGTTATATATGTATGTATGTATGGATAATATACTATGAATATTCAAATAAAAATAAAAAAAATTAAATGATTGTAGTCTCCACTAAAGGGAGTATACAAAGAGTACTTAAGTACTCCAATATGATACAACACAGTCCAACATCCAGAGTAAAGTCCACAAAAAATTTTCTAGGTTTTTCTTCCCCAAAAAATAATTTTTTGATAATTTTGAAGATATTTTACAAAGATAATTAATAATTAAATATTTTGAAAATCTGAAAAATTAATTTTAATTTGTAGAAAAACATATCTTTAAATCATGGATCAGTGGTGATTGGAAAATTACAAAAAAAAAAAAAAAGACAACAGGGCCCACGCGCCACAAGTGATCTGTGGCTTGCAGCACGTGTAGCCCATGCGCTGTCTTCCCATGCTCCATTTGCCTTGAAATTTAAATGCTCCATTTATGAAACTTACTGAATCTATCAGTGTAATTAAATTTGACTAAAGGGCATTCAAGAAATGTAGTTCAGAACACCTATATAGGTGACTGAGAGTGGGACAATGGAAAAGTAACCCACAAAATCAAAACACAGGATTTTGACATTTACAAAACTTGAAATATTGTTTTTCTATGATTCCTTTCAATTCAATTTTCCATATATTGATTTAAACCAAAAGCGTTCGAAACTTAGTAGCTTCATAACTTTTTCTACAGATGTCGAAAAAATCCGTGCAATATACAATTGGAGAGCTCGTGGCAAGTACAACACATACATCTAAATTTCATGACATGAAAAAATATGTGCAGAAAGTTATTGCCTCCCCAAGATTCAGGATTTTCAAATTGGGTTAAAATAGTCCACCGAAATTTGGAGAGAAGACATCCAAAATTATTGCAAAGATAAAATGTCACATTCACCTTAGTTAAATTTGAAAACACAGCAATGCATGTTATCAAAAGAAATGTGCATAAAATTGAACTTATTGAAAACGCAATATGCCCAAATTATCCAAAAATATTCCAGAAAGTAACCACTAAGGCTCTAATACCATTGAAAATAAATAGGGCCAAAAATAATATGATAAACAGGAAATTGGATAACCTGTTTTTGACCCGAAAAACCATGTAAACATCAGGATTGGCTGACGCACGACTCGTTTTAGGCCCCGGGTATTACCACAAATGTAAAATACTCATTTTTCACAACTCAAATACAATGGGTTTTGAGTTATTGAAGTGAAACAAAATAAATAATCAGTATACCCCTTATCACAACCTACGCCACCGACTGATTAGGAGAACAAATGTTCCCAATCACCAGCACTCTCTCCCATGATTTTAGACCACCAAAGAAACCCCCCTTCTCTGCTTGATGTCTATCTTCTATATAGTAGAATTAGTTTACAGGGAGTACATGTGAGGGATTGGGTAGTTGGAGTGGGTTGTGGGAGTTTCTGCCAGAATAGTTGTTAGAGATCTTTTTTGACCAAAAACTAATTAACTCTCTTTATATTAGATGGTCACGGGTCGGGGCGGGTTGCCCCATTATGGGCGGACCCAATCTATTCAAGAAGTTGAACAACCTCAATTATGGAGTTGGCTCCCTGTTATTGCCAGCTTAAAGCTGATCAAGCAACTCATTGGTTTCTGTTAGTGCCGTATTCTTTAGCTTGAAATTTCCAAGTTCCCAGCACAAATGATTCAATTTCTTTATCTGATTGAAACTGTTTCTCTGGTTTGGTTCTTATATTGTCTTGTGATTAGATTGCTTAACCTCTTGTGTTTTTTAGGCTGGTACCATTTGCTCAAGCATGATTGTCATTCCCATGCTCTCAGATTATTTGTTGTTACCCTGAGAGAGTCTTTGGCCTTCATCAAGAGTGGAGCTGATTGATTGACAACTGGAGCTTGAGAAAATTTTTAGAGGATGGGCCTTAATATAACTGTAAAACTGCTCCATTATAACTTCGAGGTTATGGGTACTAACCACAAAAGCAGTTTTTATATAATACGGGGTAGGGCTGTGTACATATAATTCTCCTAGACCCCATGATGTGGGGCCTTGTGTAATATGTCACCCTTTTTGAGAGATGGGAGATAGAGTCTCGATGAAATGGTAAAGTTTTTCTATTATAACTTGAAGGTCATGAGTTCCCATCATGGAAGTGATCTTTTTTTATTATGGGGTTAAGGTTATGTAGATTTGATCATTTTCGGAGCATAGAATGTTGTAAGTGTGAGATACTAGCCCACCATAGGGAGAGATGGGGGCTAGAGCAGTTCTCTAATTTTGACAACAAGGGTGGATAATTACACCTCATTAGTACAACTTATTTTGAGCATGATCGTGACTGGACGGTGTGTCTCACTAGTTACTAAGCACCTTCCCTTCTGCTTGCTTTTCTTGCTGTGACTGTCTTTGCAATTTCAGTATTTGTATACTTCTATGGGATGGATACTAATGTCTGAGACCAGAACAAATCATATATTATTGTTAACTTTTTGTGTCGTCAACCAAAATTTTGCATATTAACCCATAAAACAACGAACAATTTAGCTTAGTGGTTTGGCACTAATACTATGATCACGTAAATGTCATTTCAGATCTTCTGGATGTTGGCGTAACTCTGCTGGATTTTTGGCTCTGATAACCATCAATTTCTATTATTGGTGCTTCCCATATTATGGTAGTTCTAGATAAATGTCTGCTGACTAATCGGAAAACCTTGGACTCAGTAGGTTCTTCATTATCTGGAGACACTGCAACCTCATCAGCTGCTTGAGCAAATGGTGTGCACTGCCTTCAGAGCGTCAGCTGATACCTTAAATCAGACTACTTATGGCCACTTGAACGAAATGAACAACAAACTGGATCAGCTTTACCTTATCATGGCCTCTATGTTAAGACCTTTGCAAGGTACGACTATTAATCTTTACCTTGCTTTTTGTTTGATCTTGTTCTTAAATTTGGAAGAACCCTCTCTGCAGCAAAACAACTATCTCAAGACAGTGAGATTACTCAAGATCTCAAACGGCTTTGTGTCATATTTGAACACACTGAGAAATTAATGCACCTTGCAGTTTCTGTTCATCGGAAGTTCGTGCGAGCTCCACGCCTATCCAAAGCAATATTCAGTGACTACTACAATTTCTACCTTCCAAGAATGGGTAGTGCATCCAACAAAGGAGGAATTCACAAGGTAAATTGCATCTCTGGCATGATATATGTTCACTATCCCTTCAGTCATAAAAGAAGTGCCTTGTTTTTGTTTTGGCTACATTAATTTGAAACTGGACCAAAGAACAGTTGAATGCACAATCAGCTTCTGGGTTTTCAATATTGAAGAAAACTTTTAGATTGCACATGCTCCGTGAAAATCAAGGTATCCCAAATGTTGGCTACTTGCTTAGGCAAGTAACTTGATTTCAGCTGCTGCTCTGACCATCTAGTTGGCCAAATACTTGGAAGCATAATGGGAACTAAATGCTTGTGGCAGCAATACGCTTGAAAAAGAAAATTTGCATTACCTTGTAAATTTTTAAGACATTTTTTTCACTCTTTAGGCTTTATTTGTTTGATGCAAAATTGCTTATTGGAAAATATTTCTCACATTTTCTAATGTTTGGCATAACATAGGAAAGATCTCTCATCTTCTTTTGTTTGGGATGTTATAAAAATAAGTCAATAAAAAATATTTTCATAATCAACAAAAAACTTAGCTAAAATTTGAAAAATAACTTATAGTTCTGAAAATGTTAGTCATTATATGGAATTCATTTACTATCTACTATGGACCATTAACACATTAATTGAAGCCTTTACGTTTAGATGATGTCATTTATAGATGGCGATGCCACTGGCCATTGCCATTCGTTGCCACCAACCACTTCCACGGGACATTGGCCAGCAGCCCCTCCAATTGCCATTTTCAATTACCAATTGTTGAAATTGCTACTACTACTATTGCCAATCTTTCAATTGGTGGGTTACTAGAGATGCTCCTATTGAACATATTCAGTTGACGACGCCATTAGTCATCAACTCTGGTAGGCATTATGTGATACGGTTGCCACTAGCTAATATTACCGATTGCTGTAATTTGGTTTCATAGGAAATATTTTTCTGTAAAAAAATATAGAAAACATATATAAAATACTTCTTATTTAATAAATATTTTTTGTAAGTAAATTGATGTGTACCGTGACACTAGATTTCAACCCGAGAGGTTTTGAAACAGGTTTTTGGGTCTTCTAACTTAAATCATGCACACAACAAACGAAAATAAGAGCATAAAGGTATGGACATAATTTCTCAATTTACCTTTTGATGCTAAAGTCAGTAATCACTAGCTAAACTAGAATACATGATGTATAGAGAAAGATGGTAGGCTTTTTGAGGCCCTGTGCCTTGATATTTTTTAGGAAGAAGGTTGTCTCCTAACTTTTTATAGGTTCATGTTTAAGTATTACGAGATTTGTGTCTGAATTAGATCTGATGAAAATCGGGCTGTTCGATTGTCTCAGTCTAGCCAACTAAAATTTTATAGAATTTTGTTAAGATATGTTAGTATTATGAATGGGCACAATAAAAAATTAGGCCTAATTAATTTATGAAGTGAGCATGGTCATGAGTGGAAAGTGACCGATTTGGCTCATCTGGTTCGGATTATAATTTTTTTTGTATACATATATTTTTTTTAAAATTTTTTTGAATAAACACGAAATTTTAAAAAAAATCATTCAAATGGATTATTTTTGAGTAATTAATAACTTTTTATTTAAAGATTCATCATTGAAATGTATAATTAGGTTATATTTAAATCTAAATATTATAAATTTTAAAAACTTTTTTATTAAATATGAATTTTTATATAAAATACTAAAAAATAAAATAAAAAATATCTATGGACTGGTTTGAACCGGCCCATTTCAGATTATGGATGAACACAATTAGGATTTTTGACCCTGATGAACAAGCCTTGTTTTGTCCGGATTAACTTAATGGTTACAAATTTTTACCAAAATTTGGTTTCTGTTCAACCTGAATCTGATTTTTTCTAGTTTTGGATTGCTTTAAGCAAGAGTGAGTATCCAGAAAGCTAAAGATCCTCTTGGTGCTTTCACAATTGAAGCCCTAGATTGTGATCTTGCAGCCAAAGATGCCCCCTCTATATTAAGGGGCTTTATATTCATAATGACCGGGTTCAGTCTTGGGTTGGTTGAGTAACCTCTCAGAAGTAATGAGTTAATTTTCTTTTGATGAGTTACAATCAGATGCCAAATAGGTGGTTCTTCTTATGAGGACTTAAGACCCTTTGTTCAGAGACCGTTATTCTTTTGGATTAACCGCCACGTCATTTATTAACTTGGGTTTGGTAGGTGGTTCTTCAAATGACACATGTAGGTTGTGTCGTGTCAAGTGGTATTGGCTTCTTGGACTCTAGTCAATTTGATCTCAAGTCTGCATGTGCTTTGTTTGATCGAGATACTTGAAAAAGTTGTCACTTGGATAAATTGGTCCTTCTGTGCCTTCTTTTGGCCCATGAGGTGTGTCATGACAAGTGGATCCAACTAGAGCGTGTTTCCGCATGACGGCTCTTGGCCAAATGGTCTCCAGCAGGATGGCTGCTGACAAGATGGTCTGATGGGATGATTTGGTAGGATGGCATCCAAGCAACTCAGCAGTTTGGGGGCTTAGTAGCTTTGCCAGGAGATCACTGGGAAACTAAACTTGGAGTCAGCAGATCTAGAATCTCTTGGTATATTGGGTCCAGATTTTATGATTTATTTGCCGCATTCATCCCAAGTAATGCGTAGACTGCTTAAGTTGTTTGTTGTACCTCCACCAGCTGGGATTTGAGTGTCATCATCTTATAATACCTATGCTTCACAACAGTTAATTTGACCTTGAATCATTGCACATGACCTAATTGCCTTCTGCAGGGGTTTGACGTGAAGCTGCTGATACGGGTGGGTGAGAGAAATGCAGTGGCAGAGATGTTTACACCGCCAAATGCCAACCAGTCGTGGAGAAAGGTCCTAAGCATGGGAAATCTTCTGAATGGCCATGAACCAGTGCTCCGAGAGATCATCTTTTCCACCCGTGAGGACGCGAGTGGCAACCACTATGCAGTGCGTGCTCCCCAGTCTCCGTCTTGTCAAGAAATGGATACTCACCGTATGTATATCTGTGGCACGTCAAATGATCTTCGGGTTGCGCTTTCCATTGTGAGTTGTGATTAAACTTTTGCTTAAGATGTTAAAAAAAAAAGAACATTCTTATTAGGAGGTAGGGAGTCATGGGACTGCCCTGGAGTTGTAGTTTTTCTGTGGGCCATCACTTTTGGTCTGAGTCGGGTTTGGTGTGCTTTGTACGGCGAGATGCATTTGTAGCATTTCTGGCGTTGCACGGAGTAGTTTTCCCTTGTCTGGGCCCCGTCATGCTAGCGTATCACGGTGGGCAACAAGCCAAAGATCATAGTTTTTTACCAAAAACAAGAAGATTGGACGTTATTCCGGTTTGAGAAGAAAGCAATTGAAAACACTCTTCTCTTTTATGCCAAATTGATCTGTAAAATTCTTTTCCTGCCCCGTCAGTTTTTCTTTACCCCTTCCTATATTTGGCGGAGAAACACCAACGCCCCCCCCCCTCCTCCGCCCAATTTATATATGCTCTTAAAAATATTTCTTGCGTATTTTTCTTTGAATTTCTATAATCAGATAAAGCTTTTCTATATTTAGATAATTATTATTTATGGTCAATGCTAAACTCTTTTCGAGTGTTACCGAGAGTTCTCAAAATGTAATTTATGTATCCATCTCCGGCCTGCGCGAATCTCGGAAGTTGGCTCCACGTCTGATTTTTATCGGGGCTGGGATGATGTTTGGAGAAAAAAGACCGCCCTGCCCTAGGATCCGTTTTTAAGTTTTCAAGGCTCGCTGCAGTCCTCATGAAGGATACCACAACTTTTCACGTCCACGCATTTTAATTTGTGTAGTGCTTTTGTGATCCTAAATAGAAATCCCAACCATATTTGTTTGTGCATCGCAATATTTGTGTTTCCGTTATCAAGAGCTTGCTCTACGACTGTAAATCTATTTTTCATATGCATATGAATAGTTTAGAAACTCGATTTCCTTATTTTGGGAACGCCGAATACAGCAATCATTGAACTATAGAGTCCTATACCTATAGTGATCTACCTAACGAAAAGATAACAAAACACGGCTTGCCAGGGCTTCTGCTTAGTTCAAAAGAAAAGGGCGATAAAAAAAAAAGGCCCTTCTATTAGTCATATTAAAAATGCCAAAAATACTTCTCAAATTTATTATCAACAACTCTTTGTTTTTAACATTAATTCTATTCCATATAAAAATAAATTAAAGGCATATGGCAATGTTGCATTTATAAGAAATAAAACACTTTAAAAATTAAAGTATTGATCTTCCTGTTTTTTATACTTAATCTAAAATAAAATCAGTTCTAAAATCTAAATTGAGAAATTATTAAGAGGACAATATTAAAAATTTTAATAAGATGAAAGGCGGAAATGTTTTCAAACATATTTCCGTCAATCTTCACCTGTTTCTAGAAACAATTGACCACGGATAGACGGACTAACTAAGTAAGACGCAATCGACCGATAAAAACAAAATAGTTGGTTAGATGGAGTAACAGGAACAAACTCTAGGAGCAGGTTTTGAAGTCCTGATGTTGCTTGTAAAAAAAAATTATTGCTATTATTTCTTAGTACTTCTAAATTTAACGATCAAAGCATAAGAAATTACAGTAAAACTGACAATATCAAAATCCTTCTCCCACCCCAGCACTTCTCATTTCCCTATCTTTCCAAAATCCCCAACCACTTATCTCTTAATGAAAAATTAAAATTTTATTTTAAATACATTTTAAGAAAAATAACAAAGCCTAATATTTGATTGATATATAAATTAAAGAAGATGATACATGTTAAAATAATGATTTCTTACAAATATCGAATAATTAAATTTGTCTCCTTATGAATCTTTTTTATTTTCAGTTCTTCCAAAATTATAATTTCTTGCCCAATTAACAACTAGGGGTTTAGAATTTGGGATTTATGGGTTTTTGGGTTTCAGGTTTTGGGGTTAGGACTTAAGGATTAGAGCTTGAGCTTTGGATTTAGGGTTTGAGATCTATGATTTTGGATTTAGGTTTTAGATTTTAGGATTTAAGTTTTAGGATTTCAGGGTTTATAATTTGGGGTTTGGAATTTAGAATTTAGAATTTAGAGTTCATCGTCTATAGTTAAGTTTCTTAATAGTACATTATTGGAGGATTATTAATATGACAAACAACTTATATGAGATTAAGCTTCGTGTCTTAGAAGTCTAGGGTTCAACATTTTGAGTGCAGTGAAAGGCGGCATTTGAACGCTAAGAATAGTTCATAACAGTTTCGAGAATCATGAGGATTTTGATGTGTTTAAGAATAATTGGCTTTATATTATATTATTGTAAGATCTTAGTGGTAAAAATAACAATGTGCTTTGTAATATTTTTGTGAGTAGTGTTCAACATTTTATTGATGTTTGAGCTAACATTCAACCGCAAGAGAGAGTTTTATGAACATGTGTTAATTCGTAGGTTTTGAGACCTAGGATTAATTTTAGAATTGTGATAGGTTTAGAAGCCTTTGATGAGCATAGTGAGAGGTCACTATTCGAGCTGTTTCTCTATTCATTCATTTTGGGAGTTCTTGACTTTGCCTTTAATTGTGTGAGTTTACATTTTTAACATTATATGGTTAAATAATGGAGAGCTTATAAAAACTCTAAGATCTCTTGACAAATGAGAGTATATAAAATCTTAACATAGTGTATATATTTTCAATACCTATTTCATATTTAGAGGTTGAGGTTTATGATTTTGTGGAAGGATGTCTATGACTTTGTGACCATCGGCAACATGTACTTATTCTTGATCATGATTTTATTTAACTCACAAGAGTCCACGCATAACCGCAAAGTCCTATCCTTCTTCTTCGTAAATAGGATTGGAGCATCCCAAGGCGAAACACAGGGTCTAATAAAATCTAAATCTAACAAGTCCTGTAATTGCTGCTTCAATTCTTTCAACTTAGTAGGAGCCATATGATAGGGTGTCTTCGAGATAGGTGCCTATCCAAGCACGAGATCAATTCCGAACTTGATCTCTCGGTGTGGCGGTAGAGCGGAAAACTTATTAGGAAACACATCCTGAAACTCGCACACTATCGGAATCTCCTTCATTGATAATTATGGCTCTCTACCACACTGGCATAAGCCAAAAAGGCTTCACACCCACTACTCACCAAATGACGAGCTTGCAGAGTCGAACTAAAGCTAGACGACTCCACTCGCCGAATTCCTTGAATGTGGAAGGACTCACATTTTGGAAATGCAGAATCTACTCTATTATGGAAACAATCAATATTTGCATGATTCCTTGATAACAATCCATACTCAAAATCACATCGAAATCATGCATTTCCAATAAAATCAAATTAAGAACTAATGACAAGCCATTCACCTCAACCAAACACCAAGGGTATGAAACATCCGTAACAACCGAAGATCCCGTGGGCATTGACACAATCAAAGAATAATCAAGGATCACAGGAGAGGATACTAAATGACAAGCAAAATAAGATGAAACAAAGGAATGGGTGGATTCAGAATCAAAAAGCACAATTACTTACCAAAAAAAAAAAAGAATCAAAAAGCACAGTACCAGTGGTGATCAGACACCTTAACTTCACTTGCAGTCACAACGAACATCTTCCCATGAACAGCAGTGTGAAGAAACGGGTTTTTTTTATCCTCAGAATTTTTGTCATTACCGAAACCTAAGCCTACTTAACAACCTAAAATTCTAGAAGAAAACATATAGAGTCTCCCTTAAAATTGGGCTAAACGAAAATACAAATCCTGTTTATAATCTATAAATATACAGAATATCATCATAATATTCATCAACAGGAATTCTCATATCAGACACAGGATCACAGACGCCGTATAATTCTCTACGGCTTATATTTCATATTTTCTATCCACTATATTAATAGTTTAGAATAGAGATGCCATTTAGGACCTATACAGAATTCAGAAAATATATAGTGGAAGCTGAATTATAAACCTGTCGAAGTATAAATTCCTATTTTATCACATGCATCATATATATTTCATATACAAGATCCATATATATATAACCCATATACAAATCCATATATCAAAAATCAGGTATTTACATATAATTATTACTTTTCAAGGTTCTCCAAAATACTTCAAGTCTCTAGACCGTCTTCAGGCTAGACTTCAACTATTCTTTCTCATCCGGAATTACCTCTACTGTCTCATTTGGAGGAAAAAATGGTAAAATAGTGAGTCGAATCCCAACAAGGTACATGCAATCATATAATAAAACTTTCATGTGGAATAAAATGCAGGAAAACGGATACAGTTGTATATTAAAGTATAAATGCTATAAAACAGTGATTTACAGAAATTATAGTAGAATATAAATGTAGAAGATTAAAGAACTGCCAGGGAATAAAAACATATATATAAATCACGAGAAAAATAAAATTCAATAATAATTAGGCTTTGGAAATTAAAAATCGGTAAATATAAATCAGAAGTCAGAAACCGATATAGAATCTATGAAATATAAAAAATCTCCTTTTCTATCAGTAAATGACCCAACCAGTAGACCCTACTAACAGAGGGGGCGAATAATCGAGGATAGATTGTATTCACTCAACACAATCTAAGGCCAATAATAGAAACAGGAGATCCCTTCTCGCGGGATCTATTCCCTTCTCGTGGGGTTAAGGACAGGGGTGCCGGCCAGTGACAGTAGCTATCATCTAGGTTAACGCCCTGAGGAAGGGCGAATCACGTGTAACTCCATGGATAGAGTTATCCTCGATTACCACAATAACGTTCTAAGGCATACTAGAGAATCTAACCTTATTATATATCAGTCTTGAGTCCTAATTAACAGGATTGGAAATATTTTTCATCCTATTTCTTAAACGAAAACTTATTAAGCTTCAGAAGTCGGTCAGAATTTTACAGTAACTCTTTAGTTAGTTTTAGAATATACAGTAATAATTTGTAACCCTTTAGATTCGCTTTAGAATATACAGGAATAGTTTATAATCCTTCAGCATACTTCAAAATATATAGTAATAGTTTGTAACCCTTCAGTTTTGCTTCAGAATATATAGTAATAGTTTGTAATCCTTCAATTTTACTTCAGAATATACAGTAATAATTTATAACCCTTTAGATTCGCTTCAGAAATCCTCATAAATTTAACAGTATAAATCAGTGTAAATTTTTCAGACATAAATCATATACTGGACATTATCACGTGACAGATTAACTTTACATATTAGAAATTTTGGATTAAAACCATTAAATTCCTTCATTTTCGTGCATAGGGTTTCGCCAAATAGTCCAAACGATAAATGAACACCAAACATATGTATTTTTATGAAATCATAGGTATATATAGCAGTACATACTAGTAAATGTGAAATCTGTTCGATTAATCAGAAGAAACAGATATTATTTACAGTAAACATGCAGAACCATAGATTTTGAGCATAAATACAATATTTGAGATATTAAAATACTGTAAAAATGGTAAATAACGTCCGAAATATACTTGCCTAGCTCGATCTACAGTTACCCTTACTCTGATTGGGACTGGCCGGAAGCTTTCTCCCCTTTTTCTTCTCTTCCCTCTCTTTCCTCCCTTCTCACCTTTGTTCTCTGTCGGTTCTGCTCGTTCTGGCCAAAGAAAAAGCCCCAAATCCCTTTAAAATCACAAAGGAAAAAGGAACCACATGCGGTCACATGACTGGCGTTCGAGTGCCAGTCAAGCGTTGCTCGAGCGCTCGCTCTCGCAGAATTGTGCTTGAGCAATGCTCGAGTAGTGTGCTCATAGCCAGGATTGCTCCCGCCTTACCTCGGGCGCACCCTCGAGCGGTGCATTTACACTTTTCTGCTCGAGAAGTGCTCAAGCAGTAGTTGAGTGCCCAACGCTCCTTAGCCCATTTTCTCTCATTTTACTTCGGTATCAAGTTTTTCCACTATATTTAAGCCTTAATATAATTTTTATCTACATGATTAATCCATAATTATCATGTCTCGAGATCGGGATCTCATACTCTCCCCCAATTAAAAAAAATTTATCCTCGAAATTAAATAGAGCTACATACCTTAAGAAAACAAGTTGGGATATTCATTCCCAGGTGGCCTCTTCTGGTGAATGATTCCTCGAGAGCACTTTCACCAGGGGAATGGTCTTAGTGCGTAACCTCTGATCCTTTCGATCCAAAATCTGTATCGGCTCCTTGACATAAGATAAATCCTTATCAATAGTCAAGGGCTCGTACTCAATCACGTGTGCAGGATCGTGGACACATTTGAAGCATCGATACATGAAATACTTGTGTACGTCCGTCAGACTAGGTGGTAGTGCCAACTGGTAAGCTACCTCCCCGATCCTCTCCAGAATCTCAAATGGGCCTATGAACCGTGGCTTCAGTTTTCTTTTTACTTCGAACCTGAACATCCCCTTTGATGGTAAAACTTTCAGAAATACAAATTCTCCTACCTCAAAACTCAATTCTTTCCTCCTCTATTTGCATAACTTTTCTATCTGATTTGAGCAACTTTTAGATTATCATGAATCCGTTTAATTTTCCCTGCCATATCCTTTATAATTTCAGGACCCAAAATCCTCTTATCTTCGATCTCCTTCCAATGAATCGGTGACCTGCACTTCCTCTCATACAGAGCCTCAAAAGGTGCCATACCGATACTAGCCTGATAATTGTTATTATAAGAAAATTCAGTCAGTGCAAGATAAGTGTCCCAAGTCCCCTTCATTTCCAACACTGAGGCCCTCAACATATCCTCAAGAATTTAAATGGTACGCTCCAATTGGCCATCGATTTGGGGGTGATACGCAGTACTGATTTTTAACTTCGTCCCTAGCTCCTTATGCAAGCTTTTCTAAAACCTTGAGACAAAACAGGGATCCCTATCAGACACAATCGAGGTAGGTATTCCACGAAGCTTCACAATTTCATTTACATATAATTGGGTTAGTCTATCGCGAGAATAAGTCGTCCTGATCGCTAAGAAATGAGTTGATTTTGTCAGTCGATCAACTATAACCCAAATGTTGTCATGATTCCTAGGAGTTCTCAGCAAACCAGATACAAAATCTATAGTAATATTCTTCCATTTCCAGCTTGGGATCAACATTGGCTGTAACAATCCAGAAGGCTTCCTCTTTTCATCTTTCAGTTGCTGACATACAAGGCATTTTTCCACATAAGCCATAATATCCTTCTTTATATTCCTCCACCAGAAAGTTTTTTTCAAATCCTGATACATTTTGTTCGCCCCAGGGTGGATTGTACATCCGGTACGGTGAGCCTCCTTCAAGATCTTTTCCTTCAGTTTCCTATCGTCCGGTACACATAATCGGTCTCTGAACCTCAATGCTCCATCAGCCCGGACATTAAAATTAGCTCGATAATCTCTATTTAGATCACTTACAATATCCACAAGGAATGAGTCATTCACTTATTTCTCCTTTATCTCATTAATTACCTCCGGTTGGATCTGAAGATAAGATAGGAGTATCTTATCATCCCGAGCATAGCATTGGATATCACACTGCTTAAAATAATCCAACATTTCTATCTGTTTAACTTGCACCATGGCCACATAACCCGGTCG
>JAOVVI020001658.1:0-23538 GCA_028571085.2 Nepenthes alata
TGATTATTACAGGATTGTATTTTTGGGTTTTCATCCAGTTACAAAGGAGACTCTGCCAAAATTTCTGCAGTAGTCTTACCTTATGTTTAAACCATTAATTGGGTTTCTATTTGACGGAAGCTTTAGAGAAAAAAAAAAATCCGTTCCGTCACAGTTTTAGTTGGGCGCATACATATACTCAATCCCCTGCTACAAGCATCCATGCATATTTTTACATTATCACATCTTTCTATTCCCAGTAAGCGAATTTCGTAAATCCTCTAACAACTTATTTTTAGTTATGTTGTGTAGAGTCCAAGTTTGAAGAGACGGAGATTAGTTTGGCTCCAATTCAACCCAATGTAGAAGATCGTGCAACTCCCTAATTCGAAGAGCAACCCGGATCCAAAAATACATAATTGGCGTCATTTGTACGAACGATTGAAAAGTCTTCCTCCTCAACTACAAGAATAAATATGGTCAGCATTCCAGGTATGAGCTAGTGCACTAGTCAGACATGTAGTCACCCATGGCGATGACCTCTCATCGGGTAGCTATGTGGACAGACGATCAACCCCAAGCATATAAGCACCAACTGCTTAACTGGGTGTTAAGGCCACTACGCCCTACTTCTCAAGGGCAACAAATTGGTGGTGAGCAGATGTGATGAGCATGAAATCAAACTGATAGGGCGACGATCCACTACGGTGCCAGGCCTGCCTAACTGATCTAGATCCAGCGCGACATCCAACCAGTTTTACTTGTTGACAATCCAGTCCAACATCCAGCCAACTTGACTAGTCAAGGATCCACTTCGACGCTAGGCCTACATGACTGATATGGATCTGGTCTGACATTCAACTGAATTGACTGGTCAAAGATCCACTCCAGTGTCTAGCCTGTCTGATTAATTTGGATCTAGTTTGGCATCCAACTGATTTGATTAGTCATTGACCTAGTCTAGTCTGGCTTGTCTAATTGCTCTACAATCCATTCCGATTTCAGTACGAATTGACAACAGTTCGGTCACCCTAACTTGGCAACTAGTCGCCATTCGGATTTAGCAGTCCGACCGTTGTTCTAACTCGGTATTCAGTCGCCATTTGCATTAAGTAGTCCGATCTTTCTTCAGATTCGACAGTCCAATTGCCTTCAACCTCAACACCCCAATTGCTCCTCGGGCTTGGCTCCGCCTAATCACCCCTCGAACTCAGCTCCTGGTCAACCTTCAAAATGGTTGCCTGGTAGCTCACCGCACAATACTCCATCTTGGAATTGAACTCGCTCGATCATACTATCAATCGTGTATAATCCCACACGGTAGTAACCCATAACCCAACATTAATATTATGTTGGCCCCAAATTATCCACACCCATCCGAAGGTGTAACGCTAGGGGCTCCACTGTCTGTCCTCTAGATGATCAGAGAGAGCTAGTATCCCCAAAGGATCTAGAGGCTTGATGACCTCAAGGCCCACGTGGCCCCAAGCGACAGGTCCCAACCATTGCCACAAAGATGACCTAGTAGCTAAAAGCAAGCAGAAGACTGGGACGCCCTCAAGTGTAGAGAGCTCCGCCCCCTACGCACAACCTCCCATGCTAGAGGATGCTGCCTACTCGTCGGCCAATGTTCTCTTTCTTCTAGCTCCAAGAGGTTATACATCAGTAAATAAGTGCAATCAGTACTCGTGCTCCAACTAGCACATCGTCCAGAGACATCACCTCAATGGTGATGACCCTACGGGTAGTCATGGAGATTTTCGGTCTTGTTTGGGACATCACGCTTAAGAGGCTATGAGTTCCATGCACCTGCCTCGACAGCCGGCAGTTAGGGGCTCCCTCTTCTCAGGCACAAAAATGTCAACACTCTCAAAAGGAGTCGAAGGAAGTGACCACTCGCTAAGAAAAATCTCATTGCCTAATGACCTTGGTATGTGGGATGATTCGAGCAATAGAGCCCACTTTCGGAACAGAGTTCGATGCGGTGACATCCTTTCTAGCCCTAAGATGATCGGTGACCTTCCTTCCATCAAGAATCTCCTGCATTGCCCGAAGATGCTCTGTCATTCCCTCGCTGGAGTAAGAGGCTTGACTTGGGAACCTAGCAAGATAGCTCTTGCGGCAACGTCTCTCATCAAGCCCATGTAGAGCAACAAATCTAGCAGAATTTGCCGCAATTCTCATGATGGGGGCTCGATATACTCGGCCCATTAGCCATCATGCCACAACAAACGTCATCAGAGCTGGGCACCTTCCTGCCAAGGGTCATTCGAGGTTGTATCGACTGATGATGTGGCCCGCACCGCAAGCAAGTGAACCACCCCGCACAATGCTGGCCTGCCCGCCGAGGGTGTAGGACCGAGTCCATGGAGCATAAAGGTCATACGCTAGAGCACCAACCAAAGCGTGTCGATGACCATCCAAAGCGTGCACGTAAGCCGCGCACCCAGGACGATGAGCCGGTCTCAAGGGTATAGCACACCTTCTATCTGTAATTACGTTGAATTCAGGTAAGTTTTTCATGCATCATGCTACTTGCTTGAATCATACTATTGTTAATAAAATTGTCATGTGCGCATATGAGTGATTACATGATGTTACACAAAATCAAACGACCTAGATTGTCCTTAAGTTAGGTGAAGTCTCCTTTACCTGTTAAAATCTCGATCCTGTTACCAAACGGTTCAGAGACGGTCAAATTTGAACCTCATCCCACACTGAGTGGCCCAAAGACAGTCAAATTTAAACCTCGGTCCCGTACTGATCTGTCCATATGTGGTCAAATTTTTACGTTGGTCCCGCCACTGAGTGGCCCATGCACGATCGAATACCGAACATTAGGGGGCTTTTTCAGGCATGCATGCAACAACTCCCACCTAAAGAGACGAGCTCCATCAATCTATGATGGTCGACGGATTAGGACCTGATGCATTAAAGTTACGATGTTCTCCAGTAGGTTTGAGCGTCGATGGGTACATGAGAAAGATAGCCTAGGCTAGTAAAAGATCGATGACAACAGTTGCAAGGCTTAGTCGGCAACCACATGTTCCTAGCGCCATGATCTCCTCTTGGCAGGCGGCAGTGCAGCTTGGGGTGCATGACCAAATGACCCCAGTGGTGACAATGTCAACAGTGCTTGCTTGGCTCTCCGTCTTTCTTACCGCTTTCAAATCGTGTCCTCACAGCAATGTGATCTGGTCCAAAGCCCGAGATGTCTCCTCCGAAAGCTTTTAGACCTCGCATAAGGCTCAAGTAGCCTACTATCGAAGTGAGTGGTTAGCATCAGACTTTGCGGTGCCTTGGCAACATTACCTAGCCATCGAGCAACAAAGCGTCAGACAAAAAAGTCTAGCACACAATAAAAATGTCAGTAACTATAAATGAAGCAGTCTAACTACTTCATTAAAGGAGCAGGATATACACATCTGAAGGCATTTGATGGCCTCAAAAGATACAAGACGCTATTTACGCCTACGGTCTAGCCAGATGATTATCCTATAATTGAGGGCCTCCCGGAGAACGTGGCACAGGCCTTCTACCCTCTTTAACTGAAAAGCCGATAAGGTCCAAGTGACGAGAAGCTCTAGCATTCATTAAGTCCAGGAAGTCAATAGGAAAGTTAGGCACAGTCAAGGAGACTCTATCTGTAGAAACGAATGCCCTCCTGAAATTGCTCCTTCTGAGTGAGGACCACCTCCTTAGAACAGGGATTGGTTCTCAGCTCGCTCTTGAGTGATGCGATTCTATCCATGGCTTGGGCATAGGCCTCAGATTTGGACAGAACCTGGTTAAGGTAGTTGGCATGTGGTTGACTCTACAATGCGTTCACGACAGCAACATCTACCTAGCGCACCATCTTTTTGGTGACATGATTAGTGTGGGCATGCAACAAGCGAGTAATCTCATCTCCCTGCAAAAGCACGTTCTACATCAACCAATGATCCACCCTCTGAGGTTGTCAAATAGAAAAGAGGGGTCAACTAGAGACAATATCGACAAAGCATATATGCGGAGATCTATGCCACTTCCGACGAGATGGGCATACCTGGCGAGAAGACCCAATGGATTTGAAGCCTGAAGGCACCCTCAAGGTGCCATGGGGCTCGAGGAGTGGAGCACCTGGGTGGCGTCCACCATTCTCCTATCCCCACTTCCCTCCTCGATTGAAGGCTCAGGGGAAGAGGAAGATGATGCTCCTCGTGCCAGGGCGAGTAGAGTCAGAATGTCGATAACATCTCCATCAACCATCCAGAAGGTAGTAGCGAAAGCATAGATGTCTGCGAAGGCCAAGCGATGAAAAGAATGGTTGAAGGCTAGCATTTAAATAGATAATGCCCCAACCTAGCAGCGACGTCGTTTAGAGACGCTGAAGCGGCACACCCTCATAATAGCCTCTCCATGTGCCCTCACCCCTAGGCGCTCTGGCGCATCTATTCACTGCCTCATCATGATGACTGACGTGATGTCCCCCATGTAAAGCACTGACAGCCAACAGTCCTAGTGTCCAGATCCGCTCCTCGACGATGTAATGCTAGTCATAATGACCTAACATGCCATTTTTCAAGAACAGTAGATGGACAGTAGATGGCCCTGGTAGGCTCGAGGTTGATTTGCCCCGCTAGACTCCTAGCTAAGCGCTTGGAATGACTGACTGAATGGGGAATCACTAGGGAGCCAAGGCACCAATTGCCTGAATACCAAGTCATCAAAATGCCAAGCAGCAGAAGATGCTTGACCATGGTAGACCCAAGGTATGTTCGGCCGACCCTTGCCCCCACCAAGCGTGAAGATGAGTAGCTGTGAGCCAAACCGTCACTGGTACAAGTTTCCAGAGCATCAGACTGCCAATCTAGCATAACCCAAGTGGCAGAGGACAAATATTCCAAGCATTCCAATCATTCACACTATGTAAGAACATTAGAGCCAAAAAGACAAAAATGCACGATAGTTCCATTCGTCAAGTTCTTTCTACAAAGTACAAGCTCTAGATAGCGAACATACGTTATCATAAAGGAATACAAGTACACAAAATGATAATTCAACTTCAAAGCCTTGCCCAGTTGGGGCGAGCATCCCGAAGCGCAAGCAAGTGCACATCCCTGGAAAGGAGTTTTGGAAGAGAGAGTGGCACGCTCGAGCAAGCAAGGATCCTATGCATCGCTACCCTCCGGCTGTTGAAGTAGAAAGTACACACCAAAGCCCTCGCCAATCAGAGCAAAGCACAATGCATTGGTGCCATCCCAGGACGCATCCACTGAAATCGGCCACAGTCACGCAAACCAGGCCGAGTGCGACCCTGATGGCCCCAAGGATTAGCGTGAACTTAGCGATGTTCCCCCACCAGCAAGCTCCGACGAAGGCTCTCTATCACCAACTGGTAAAAGGAAAAATCGGTCCGAGCCTCACTCAAAGCTATGCGAGGCTAGGATGCACTTGGACGAAGAGAGGGAAACCAAGGCGGATCCAAAACAAGCCTTCAGCACTAACTCCTAGTCTCCGTCCACTTCAATAGATGGTTGTGTAGGCTTCACACCCACTCTGAACATTCATTCCATATAGTTTGGTGTGGATGATTCATGGAGCGAGGTGTTGTGAGTCCCCCCACTTATAGCTGGAAGATGAGATCGGCATACCATCATTGCGAAATATCGCACCGCTAATGTTATCCGTAGAGAATCAGTGTAGTCTAGAGAATCACTCCTAAATCCTATCAATTAGAGCAATAGTCTACAATGTTCCTTAAAAATGAAAGTGTACGGACCTACACGACGACGTCCAATCATTGTATGCTGAGGGTTGAAATTTCAACCCACTCGGTATGGGGGGCTAATGATATGTTCGTCACCCCTTGACCGACCTAGATGCCAAGACCCACTATGAAAAGGCTGTCTGAAAATCGTAACCCAGGAGAAGGCCCTCACAGCCCGAGTTTTGAGATTATAAGTCCAGGATCGTCCGCCGAGGCATTGGCCAGCCAAGCTGCCCACCGTGAACGGACCATGATCCTTTTTTCCACATGTTAAGAAAATTTGTCATAACTAGTTAGCACAAGCCTGACGACTAATCCGAAATTATTTGTCCATGATTTGTACAATCTCTCCCAAAGTGTCAATTACCATACTAGGCGTCTCCTATGATCATGTCAAAGAAGGAAGAATCCTCTTGATTGATGACGGTTGTCGTAATCGACACTCACGATCTCGGTGGTAGCCTGTCAAATCCGCATGGACAGCCATCTGCTAGCCTGGGCACCCAGCGACCTAAATGATATAAATACTCGTTTACTTTTCACAAGTAAGAAGGGAAGAAAGGATAAAAAAGGCACTACATACTCCATCTAGCCTTCCCTTCCTAGGCTATCCAGGAGGCTTACCCTCCAATCCATGCAGAAGGCGCCACCCAAGGAGTCCAACCTTCTATTCAGGAGCTAACCCTGCACCATCCTTCACCTAGGAGCTACCCCCCATTTAGAAGGCATGTCCTCTATCTAGGAAGCCGTCTATCTAAGCGATCTACCTTCCATCTAGGAGCCTTGCTCCTATCCTCCACCTATAAATTGCCCCTCAATCAGGCGCACCTATAAGTAGCTATTTAGTCGGGTGCATCTTTAAATTACCCATCAATCAACCGCACCTCTAAATCTCCCCTTAAAACGCAGTTAAAATCGCCCCTAGTCGGGTGCATACATATACTCAATTTTTCGTTGTATGCATCAATGCATTTTTTTATATCATTATATCTTTTTATTCTCTTGAAAAAATATTTGAATTGAGTGTCAAAGAATATATCAGGAGCCAGTTTCGCAAATCCTTCGACTTTTTATTTTTAGTTGTGTTATGCAGGATCAAAATTCAAAAAGATCGAGATTGGATCGGTTTTAATTCGGCTCAACGCGAAAAATTAAGTAGCTCCCTAACCCGTATAACAACCCGAATCTAGGGACGCATTAGATATAAATAAAATTTTATAAATATTTATATTTTGAATAATACTCCATTTTAAAATATAGACATTTAAATTTTTAAATAATAATTTTGCATATTTTTTCAAAAAATAAATAAAAAATAAAATCATGTCTAACACATTTATAATTTTTTATAACACACTATTTATACATAGGTTTCCCATTAAAATTAAAAAAATAAAATATAAAAATATAATCTATATACAAAGAATGGATCATTGAACAGTCAACATAAATGATAGTCTTAAGATTTTTCTTTTAAAGAAATATTCGACATTTTTCCTAATTTTTGAGATGGTTTTTTCATATTGTATAAATAAGCCATTAATTAAAATTGAAGAGAGCATTCTACTTACTAATAACTCAGTAAAATGCCATATTTAATGTCAAGAGAATTTTATTTTTTAAATATATATTAACGATCTCGCTTCTATAAATTACATCTTTAACAATATCCAAATGCCAAAACCTTAAAAGCTTAAAAAATTAAGTAATTTATTATACAAATAACTGAATACGATCATCTGTGAAAATAATCAGCCCAACTCATAATTTAAAATTTTATGTTATCTCAAATTTGATATCTGTAGATAAATCGTATTAAGTCTTTTAAAAGTTATATGACAAAATTATATTCTTTTAAAAATAATCATTTTCCTATTTTTCTCATAAATATTTATATTTAAATATTATATTTTAAAACATTATATCGAGTATTTTAAATATTTTTATGCCTAACCAAAAATAGTATTTTCATCTCACATGACCAAGTCTAACTAGACCAATTTCAACTTACCAATTATACTTTCTCCTCTAAATCTAAGCCGAGCCTAACATACACCTGATTTTGATCGGTCTAATAAACTCGAGCAATAACCAATATATTACTAAGGGAAAGGGTTCTATATTTTTATGGGTATAACTGTAGATGAGTCCACTTGATATATGGCCGCTCAGGTCTTGATGCAAAATGGGCTAGGCTCACAACAATGCCCACGAACATAGCCTATCAAGATCCCTAGGTGTAACCTACTTCAACCGAATCTTGCGCATGATCTCACGACCAGTAAGCTGCAACTGGAAGTTCTAACTGATATCATTTATCTAATGTAGCGCCACGTGACAAAGAAAACTAACAAGCAAAACCATCTTTCTAGCATTATAAAATGAAAGCACCCGGTAAGAAAAAATGTAAGAAATCCAAGGCATCCAGACTAGACAGCACGTAATATTTACTACTTGAACGTTCTTTCCCACCCATTTTCCTTTAAACTTTCTTTCTCTTATGAAAAAAGCTGATTTGAGTGTCGGATTACCTGTCGGGGAACAAGTCCTGATTGTTCTTTGATACTTTGAGTTTTAGCTTTGGGCATATCCCAGATTATCAAAGATGATAGTGAGATCCAGCTTGTTCACTCACGAATATCCAATGAAGAAGACGTTGCTGATCAAAATCCATTAAGAATCAAGGTTCTGAAATGCATCATTGATGCTGTCTCTCGTAAACTTGAGCAAAAAGCTAGCTTTACCACCACACTCACCCTAATATGGTTAACACAAAAACTCATACAAATGCTCCTGGAGACGTAACCTCTCCCAGCAACGACTCTCTAGCAAGTAGTCGTGGGGAAGATCGACAGATGGTTTTAATGTAAGCTATGAACGATCAAATGGAGAATATGGCAGAGGCAATGCATACCCTTTACATGCATTTGGGTCAGCAAGGGCGGGCAATTCTGGCTTCTACTGTTGGCATTCCTGCCTCGAGAAGGAGGGGCTAGAGGAGGAGGCCCCTAGTGAGAAATGTTGAATAGCCTGTTGATCAGGGAAAGGTGGCCTCAAGTGACAAAGGAGGCCGATCACAATTAAAAGGCCGGTTAGGCCCAAGATCCCATGAGGAAATCCCTAAGCAGCAAAATCCTTACTACTCTCAGGATGATTGTAGGCCTCTGGACCACAATCGGGCCTTCTGCAACGTATAGCCTGTAGAGGGGAGTAGTCACCCTGCCCGGCCGCAGTATTCAGAGTTGAGGAATTACCTTAATGAGAAAAGATCAACAACAATTGCTGCTTCTCATGTGGAGCAACAAGTGGAGAAGATTTGGCAACACTTGTTCAGCAAGAGTGCAGAGAAATATTTTGCTGATTTGAGAAGATCTCCTTTTATAATGGAGATTCAAACTTGACCACTCCCTCATAAGTTTAAAATGCCGACGCTGGATGTTTATGATGGAAGTGCTGATCCCATGGATCACTTGGACCACTTCTGCATACACTGGAGTTTTCAGGGTTTGGATGAAATGACTACGTGTCACTATTTTTCCCTTACACTTAAGGAAGATATCCGAATATGGCTTCACCGTTTACCACCAAACTCGATCCGGTCATTCGAGGAATTGGCCGACAATTTCTTGATCAAGTTTTCCTCTAGTCGGAGGATTGAAAAGTAATCTTGGCACTTGGCTCGTATTAAGTAAGGGCCAAGGGAAACTCTGAAAAGTTCCTTAGGAAGATTTACTGCAAAAGCCCGACAGATTACCCAACTTATCAATGAGGTAAAATTGAATAGCTTTATGAATATGCTAGAATTTGATGAGTTCTTCAAACATATGGCTCATAAGGATCCAAGGATCTTTTCCGAGGTAGAAGATATAACTTGCACATACATAATTGCAGAGAAAGCGAAAGAAGCCAGGACGTGAGGAACGCTTATAGCATGGACCAGATGTAAGGAAAAGGTAAGGAGACCGTTTTTATTCGCAAAACCCAAAGAAGCAGTCCGTGGTTGAGTTCGGGGACTCAAAGGGAATTCAAACCCTTAAACCTAACCCCATTAAATAACTCCCAGACTCACATTCTCATACAAATACGAGGAGAAAAGTGCCTCAAGTGGCCCAAGCCAACTAAAAATCTGGAGGGAAGAGATCAATCGAGATATCGTGATTACCATCGATCTCTAGGTCACTGAGGAATGTTGGACTTTGTAGAGAGAAATTGATGAGCACATTCGAAAAGGGCATCTCACTAAGTTCTTGAAGAATCAGGGATAGACCTCTGGTGGGATAGGAGAAGAGCAAGACTAACATTAGCAGTGCCTGAAGAATAGAGTTGTAGGCGGAGTAGTTAACATGATATCAATCAAGCTGCCCAGGAAATTCACTCCAGACCAATCGAAAGTTACTGTAAAAAATAAAAAGTCAAGGGTTGGGGTTAAGAATGATGTAATTTGTTTTGATGAAAACGATGTCTCATGTACAAATTTTTCATTTTGACTCCCTTGTTATGTCAGCATTCGTTTCTAATACAGTAAATTACCAAATGAAAAAAGTCTTTATCGATAATGAAAGTTTGACTAATTGGCTTTACTTGGGTATGTACTTTAAATTAAGTTTAAAGAAAAGTCAACCTAAGCCAATGAATGGATTCTTTTATGGGCTGGATAATGAGCCAGTGTTCATCCAATGAACCATACAATTGGAGGTTACCTTGGGAATGTATCCCAGGACAGCAACCCATGTACTCACTTTCTTGATTGTCGATCTTCTTTCAGTTAACAACGCCATCTTAGACCGACCTTATCTAATGGCCTTTGGGGCGGTAATGTCTATCTTGCATTTGAAGATGAAATTTCCAACATCCACGGTGTTGGTGAAGTCTTGGGTGACCAAGTCACTAGCCAAACTTACTACTTGTCACAAATCACTCAAGCAATTTAAGAATGACCAGTTGAAGACTTGGACTACCGAGATGAAATGATACTACAACAAGCCCAATCTGGGGAGACAACTGATTAGGTTCATTTGGACCCCAATGATCCAGAATAGTATATGCAAGTTGGAGGTTCCCTTTACGGTCACCTGCGTGATCAACTTATTACCTTCCTCAAACAAAATGCAAATTTCTTCGCATGGTCACCAATTAACATGCCCGAAATCCTAGCCGATTTGATGGTCCACAAGGTTGGACTAGATCCTAGTCACAAGCTAGTGATGCAGAGATAGAGAAACCACTCGATAGAAAAGCTTATTGCAATCCGTGAGGAAGTAAAAAAGTTGATTGACACCAGTTTCATTAGAGAAGTCCAATATTTTGACTGGATCTCCAACATTGTGCTTGTAAAGAAAACCAATAAAAAATGGCGGATGTATGTAAACTTCACCAATTTGAACAAGGCTGGTCCCAAGAATAGCTATGCATTGCCCAAAATAGATTCGTTAGTAGATTCCACGGCTGGATACAAGTTGCTAAGCTTCATGGACGCTTACTCCGGATTGCAAGGGTTGATAATGGAAGGGCAGACCAGCTTGCAAGGGTTGCAGCCGCCAAAAACCCCAAACAGTATTCAAGAAGTTTATGAGAGGTTTTGAAGACTCCAAGTATTGAGGAGCTAGAACAAGAAGTTTTGGAGGTCCTTGATAAGGAAAATTGGATGTCTCCATATTGAAAATATATAGCTGTTAGAATATTGCCGAAGAACCTGGATGTCGCCAAGCATGTGAAGACGACAGCAGGTTGGTATGCGATCACGGATGAAAAAATATACCGTCGAGCATACTCAACCATATACCTTCAGTGACTCACCTCGAAGGAGGTAGATTATGTTTTGAGTGAAATCCACCTCGGGATATACATATTTCATATAGGAGGTAAAAAATTAGCCTTCAAAATCATGCGACAAGATTATTATTGGCTGATGAAGAAAAAAAATGAAATGAATTTTGTCAAAAGATGTGAAAACTGCCAGCTGTACGGAAATATGCCTCATCAACCACTGATTGAGTTGAGGACCCTACAGACACCGTGGCCGTTTGTGCAATGGGGGCTCGATATACTTGGCCCGTTTCTAATCACATCCGGTTAGAAAAAATTTATTATTGTCAGCATTGATTATTTCACTAAGTGGGTAAAGGCTACTCCCCTGGCGAAGATCACAAAGCATAATGCCACAGAGTTTGTGAGACTAAGTATTGTCTGCAGGTTTGGGATCCTATAGGTTATAATAACCGACAACGAGACTCAATTTATGAGAAGATGCTTCACCAAATATTGCACAAGCTTAGGCGTTAGGAAACAAGCTATTGGACAAGTAGAGGTAACTAATAGATCTCTATTACATGGGTTGAAAACAAAATTGGAAAATGCTAGGGGCTCCTGGGTGGACGAATTGCCTTCAATACTATGGACTTATTGGACAACACCTAAAGAGCCAACTTGGAAAACACCGTTCAGTCTATGCTTTGGGACGGGGGCCGTAATCCCTATAGAGATAGGACTACCAAGTCTCAGAATTGAGAACTTTGATCCCCTTAATAATACCCAAAGACTCAGGCAACATCTTAACCTGCTTCATGAAGTCCGAGAAACAGCCAAGGTGTGTATAGTTGCATATCAATAACGAGTTGTACGATATTATAATAAAAAGATGAAAGCTCAAAAATTCGATATTGGAGATTTAGTCTTACACAGTATAGAGGCAATAGGGAAAGTTGTCAACAGAAACAAGCTGTCTCTAAACTGGGAAGGTCCATTCATTATGTCAGCCATTCTTCGGAATGGTATATACAAATTGCGTAGCTAGAATGTCAAGTTAATACTGAGAACATGGACTCCTGTTCATTTAAAGAAGTTTTATCAATAGTTTCATTTTGAATCAAGGTAGATAATGCATGTGTCATCATATGTGTTTGTATCATGTTTTATATTAATAAAAATCAGTTACTTTTTATTTGTTTCTCTTTCCATTATTTTGTTTGAACATATGTGTACTCATATAACAATGTATGAAACTAAATCAGCCTAAATTGCCCATAAGTCAGGTGAATTTTTCTTCCCACCTGTTCTATGACCCATAAGCGGTCAAAAGAACCTCGATCTAGTTATCGAGTGATCCACAAGTGATCAAAATTTTAATCACGGATCCATTACAAGTGACCGAATACGATCAAATAATTAAACCTCAGGGGGCTGGTCAGCATGTGTGCTTCGATTCCCTTAAGAAGGGATGAGCATCTTTAATCAACTATGACTTGTGAGTGACGATCAGGATCAGATGTGACAATTGTCATGATTGTCAGCGGTCCTAATTTTGGCCAAACTTGGCAACAATAAACATAGCCATAGCGCTTGGCCGGCAAACGATTTTATACAAAATAAAGGAGACAACCAGAAACCAAAATTTTAAATATCAACTAATAAACCATTGTATTTATTTATAATGTGAAGATTATACAACTGGTGTAGTAAGAAAAATATACTAAGATTGGGAGCTCCTTGGGTGACGGGAACTTGGCTCGCCGGAGTTAGAAAAATCCCATAAATCAGATTAGTGACGAGCACCTCTATTCCTCTCGTCAAAAAAGTTAATCGGGAATTGCGGATCAACTAGCAATGCAATCTACTGGCGTAGTCGAACTCCCTCCAAAAACCAGGCGTTCAACACAAGTCTCACCCCCTCCAGCTTGAAGCACGTCCTCAGCTCAGAGTCCAAACGAACATTCTCACTTCGAAGCTCTGCATTTTGTTGGTTGGACAACTGAAGAGCATCCCTGGCGCCCTACAATTCAATTTGAAGATTAGAAATTTGATCCTAACATTGTTGGGCTTCAGCAGTAGCAATATCCCTCTGGCTTCGAATTTCCTCCAGCTCATTTGGGTCAACTTGGTTTTGTCTTAAATGGTTAATTTCTTCCTATAATTGATGAATCTAGAGTTTCCTTTGATGAAGACCAATCTTCAAGGGATCGATCATTTTATCCTCTTGTGAATGCACAAAATAACTCAATCTCATCAATTTTATTCAATTCAATGGAAGGAATTCACAAAACACTTACAGTGAGGAATGCCACTCTGAGAACAACCTCAATCAAAAGAATCCATAACCCAAAAGCGAGGGCAGAGTCTGGCCGCTTTCTAACAGGGCTTTGACAAGATAATGAAGTCCTCGAACTAGGGGTGAACGGCCACACTGGTTGGTGTTCACCAGCTCCTTGTGAGATGAGGAGGCTGCTAGATTAGACGCCTAGGATGCTGGATTAAACGCCGAAGACTCCGGATGAGAAGCCTCCACAATTCCTTCCACTCTGGCATCTCCCTTTGCAATTGCTGGGCAGGCAGATAACCCCGTTTGGATGTGTGAAGGGACAGGCAATGAAACATCTTCAGCCTGGGCATGTTGAGCCTCGATCGAAGTGGCACTCGTGATGGTTTGCCCAACAACAACAAATTGACCCACAATCTCGTGAATGCTCAGGGGCTCAGCAAAAGTCACTAGGGGATCCTTACCCGTAACGAGCTCAAGTCTAGAGCTCATCTCAAACTCAAACCCTAGACCCATTTGAACAAGAGGGTCCAAATTTTGTCCTCCAGTTGAGCTCCCACACTGTGGTCCTTCTAACATGGGAGGGTTTGCCTCAATAGAGAGAGATGAGGCAACTCGGTGGCATGACGAAATAGTTTTTGGTTTAGTGGTGCCGATTTTACTTTTACACCCTTTTGGTGGCGAGACGACAGCAGCAACCGTTTCTTCCGAGCCAGTCACCCACTCAGTGAACAACAAAATTTCTGATGAGAGCAGGTGGTCTTTATTTTTATCATTAAAGGAATCCGCCTTCTCTCGAAATAACTCAACTAACAACGTCGTTGAATCCTCCTCTTGAGGAGTGACCTTACCGATAAATGAGTTAGAAATTTTTCCTCACCCACAGAGGATGCCCAAAGACAACTTCATGAAGAAAAATCTATCTTTCCAATCATTCATGGATTCGTGGATCATCTCGGAGATGCTTAGTTCCCTAGGGATAGCGAAATCCACTCCCGCTTTGGTAGAATTGAAATATTACCTTCATGGCGGTAGAGTTCAATTTAGCTTATGAAGACGAAAGAAAATACAGAGATTACATAAATATCTTACTGTACTGGCGTGAAACTTAGCGATTGGGACGCCAAAATCCTTGTAGACTTGGAGCAACTCGCTCAATGGGAAAGTGAAGGCCACTGTTAAGGTAAATCTCATAAACAGTGATGAAATCAGTAGGAGGAGCACAGGCCATGTCATTTTTGCTAGGCATCGCAAAGGAAATCTCCCTAGTGATGTTGAATTGAGAGTACAGCCTCTCAACATCCGCCGCAAAAAGCACTGTTCGAGTATCACCGACTTGATAAGCCATGGGAGCAAAATCGTAAGAGTGAAAAAGAGAACCAGAAGGAATGAGGGAGTCGAAAGTTTTAGGGTTTTTAGTTTTGAAGACAATGAAATAAAATTGCCCAAAGCAGTGTCAGATATATAGGCAAATTATTTAGAGTCGAAATGACCCCACTTTTGAATTGAAACAAGAAAGTGTGCATGGTTTTGAGGAGTGTCATGATTGCATATTATTTAAAACGCTGCAGGTGTCGCTTGGAAAATCGTCCTCATCGTTAATGACGTAGCGGACAACACCCAACAAAAACCACAAAATACAAACCGGTTACTTGCTGCTAATAGAACCACTCCGAAATCTTAGTCCACTCCGGAGGTTTTGTCACTTTGGAACTTTATTCATCCTGGAACTTCATCTCATTTCGGAAGTTCATCCACTCTGGAATTTCATTCTGAAAGTTTATTCACTCTGGAATTTCATCTCATTTCGAAAGTTTATCCACTCCAGAATTTTATCTCATTCCGAAAGGTTATTCACTTTAGAATTTTATCTCATTCCGAAATTTCATCTCATTCCGGATTTCATTTCACTCAGAAATTTCATCACTCCAGAACTTTATCTCATTCGGAAAGTTTGTTCACTTCAAAATTTTATCTTATTCCAAAAGATTATTCACTATGGAATTTCATCTCATCCTGGAAGTTTACTCACTCTGAAATTTCATCTTATTCCGAAAGTCTATTCACTCCGAAATTTCATCTTATTTTGGAAGTTTGTTCACTTCAGAATTTCTTCTCATTCCGGAAGTTTATTTACTCTAGAATTTCATCTCATCTCGGAAGTTTACTCACTCTGGAATTTCGACTCATTCCGAAAGTTTATTCACTCCAAAATTTTATCTCATTCCAGAAGTTTACTCACTCCGGAATTTCAGCTCACCCAGGAATTTCAACTCACTCCGGAATTTTATCCCACTCTGAAAGTTTGTTCACTCCAGAAGATGGTCACTCCGGATCTTAACACTCCGAAATTGTAGTCCATTCCAAAAATTTGATCACTTCTGCTTAATTCTGTTCCTGATTGATTGGCCACGTTTTGCTATAAAAATCTCAACTACAAGCTGATTTTGCTAAGGAATATTAACTGAGATTTGTTGGTACTAATCCGACATCATCTTGTTTGGTTGATAAGGATCCCCTCCTATGGGTAAACACAGAGAGCAGATGGGGAAGGAAGAGTACACCATCAGTAAACATACTAGAGGTTAAAAATTAAAAACCTTTAGCATAGGGGGCTAATGATGGATATACTTCTAGATGAGCCCACCTGATAAAGGGCCGCTTAGATCATGATGTGAAATGGGCTAGTCTCACATCAAGACCCACGAACATAGCCTATCAAGATCCCTAGGTGTAACTTACTTCAACCGGATCTTGCGCACGATCCCACGACCAGTAGGCTGTAACTGACAGCTCTAACTGATATTCTTTATCAAATGTAATGCCATGTGAAAAAAAAACTGACAAGCAAAACTGTCATTCTAGTATTATAAAAGAAAAGAACCCAACAAGAAAAAAGGGAAAGAATCCAAGGCATCAAGACTAGACAGTACGCAATGTTTACTACCTGAATGTTTTTTTCCACCCATCTTCCTTTAAACTTTCTTTCTCTAACAAAAAAAATTAATTTAATTGTCGGAGTGTTTGTCGGAGAGTAAACCTCAATTATCTTTTAATACTCTGGGTTTTAGTTGTGGTGGGCAGGTCCCAAATTATCAAAGACGGCAGTGAAATCCAACTTGTTCACCCACGAATATCCAACGAAGGAGACGTCGCTGATTAAAATCTGTCAAGAATTAGGTTCTGAAATGCATCAATTTTAATCTAAATATTTTAAAACATTTTCTATATTTAGGTGTTATTTACGTAAATATAAAATTTTATATGAGAATATTTCAAAAAAAAAAATTCTATAGACCAATCGTAATCATCCTGCTTAGATTATAAACGAACATGATTATTACTTTTTACTAGGATAATTGAGCCATCTATGACCCAACCCGACTTAATGTTTACAAATTTTTACTTAACTCAGCTGATCTCTAGCCCGAACCGAGTTCTGATTGGGAATCATACTCTATCGATGGATTTTAAGCCATTCAAACTCTTAGCAATGCCAATTTTCCAGTGTCAACAGCCTAGCACAGACAGAACAGAGAACAAGGTAGCCCCTATGAAGTTCAGGGGCACAAAGCCTCAGCACCAGCTCTACCTTATGGATCCGACTTCCGGTCTGCCTTCTGGTCCGCATTCGAATGCAACTATATCCTTACTGCATCGACATCGACAATGATATGCTCCTGGGGATAAAAATGCATTCTCGATTCCCATCCCGGATCTGCTTTTGTAAGTGCCTGATCACCGGGCCAACACCCAAATGCTGTTGAACTTAGTATCCATTTATCTCAAAATCAAGGCATTAGAATTATCAAGGAGATCAGACAAAACTGCAACTAGTTTTTACCTTTGAACAAAGAACAAATTGTAATAAAATCGAATATGGTGTGCTCGATCGAAAATCCATTTCAGCTCAAGCTTCGACCCGATCAGTATCCTTGGGAAGAAATCAGTGTACTCTTGGAACAGCAATTTTCTGAAGCTGTTCTTCCAGAAGTCAGGCGAGAAGAAACCGTATGCCTGCAGCAGACAATCAAAAGTAGCCTGACAGAAACATATGCGAGCAATGTGTCAAAGGATTTTGAAAAAAAATCGGCATGTCCGACATAGAAAAGATTATACAGAAATGAACGAAAAGCATTTGTTTTGGTCAAATGTATTTACATTTGCTTAGCAATTCCACCACAAGGCAAACGATATACTAGTTCTAGCGGGTGATAAATGACATTAGCATGCTACCATGTCACTCGAGAAGCATGCTTTGGTCAGGTGTATTGCATCAGATGAGAAAATACCCCGTCCATTTTATAGCACTAAATTCCATGAGATCATGTTTTATAAGGATGTGTTCCGTTAGATTAAAAGATAGCAAAGCTATGGGAAAACCCAATCAACAATTTTCTAATCAAAGTTCGAAAGCATATACCAAATTAATAGTTTACCCCATTTCTTTCATCTTAATACATCTGTCAAGGTATACAATATAATGCTTTTTCTGCCCTAAGACAATTGCCCCATTTCTTTAAGAATTCTTAAGAATTATAGGATCACTTGGAACCGAGAGACTAAACACAACATTGCCATGATTTATCCGTAGAACCAACAAAAACAATACAATGCAGTTTAAATTTATTTCACAATCATATTATCTAAGTACAGAAACACTTTAAAAATAAGAGTGAGTCCAAATATAAGCAATGAAGACCCAAGAATAAGTATAAAACTTGTCAATATCACCAAATTGAATAGCTAAGAGAGCCATTAATAAAACAATTCAAACCCTCTAACTATAAACGCTGCAATATGGAAGTGGAAAAAAATGAAAATTTGCATAAATATATGATATTGTTACATTTTGTGATCAGGGTTAGTGACAAAAATACAACCTGATGCATTCTAGATCCAAATTTCAAACGGGTTCGGATTGAGTTGGTCCGTTGAATTTCGATCTCCGTGTACTGAACTTAAGATCCTACACACCATAATTTCAAACAAGAGATCAGATGATGGTGGGATTCGGTCTCATTAAAAACACTATAACGCTCAAGTTAGTAAACCTTCTGAGGATTAGAAGGTAAAATATAGTTAATGCAAAGATGGATGCTGGTACGAGGATGATGGTGGAAGGTGCACTCGGGAAGAGAGTGACTTTGGTTATGGATGCTTGTAGAAAGCAGTTTCTCTCATCACTTAGTCCGCAGGGAATTAGTAGCAGAGAGAAAGGGAGAGAGCATTGGAAAGCTTGAGAGCGTGGAGAGCTTCTGAAAGCTTGAGTAGGCTATACCTATGGAGTGAATCTCCATGGCCTTTTATAGCCGTGGGTTTTTGTTGCCTTCCTTACGTGGTGAGGCGGGATGCCCGCCTTTTGTGGGAATTGTTGCCTTCCTTAGGTGGCGCACTCGTGCCATTCAAGATTGCAATGGTTAGGAATAAGGATTCCCTTCATTCCGTGGAGATATCGTGTGCAGTGACCATTGGATGTCCTCTGTGGATCGCGCGCCAATTCGTGCGCCTTCCTCCCGGGATGCGCTCTAATTCTGAGAAGTTGCCGTTGCAAATGAGATTACCTTTCTTGGAGATGCGGAGAATTAGGGTAGACGACTGTTGAGGCTTGGAAAGGTGCGTGTGGGCCGATTTAGACATGAGAGCCGTGTTTATCCTGGGCTCCGCCCGGCCTGCTTGCCGAGTTTTCCCGGTTAACAATAGCGTTGATTGTCCCAAGTACAAATGGGCCACTATTGATCTTGAGCCATTTATCCATTTTGGGCCGGTCCACTATTGGCGTCCCCATCACTACCCCCCATGCTAGTGGTCCAGGACTCCGGCCTCTAGCATGCTCACATGGGATGCATCTGACCGTATTGTCCCTTCAAGTCTGCCCCGGATTCTCCTTTCCACTGTTCCTGGCATGATTCCCTTACCTTTTGGAATTTTTGCAGATTTACCAGCATTGTTTCCTTTTGGTGTTCAGTGCTTCCGTTTGTGCTATAAATTGGGGAGCTTCCGGCGCTCTTCAGCATTACCTTTCCACGATGCCTAGTGTGATGCCACAAGAGTTGGGCTCTGCAGGGAAGCTTACTGCTCCAGTTGCTGGTTCAAAGATTAGGCAATTTTGCTCTCTGTCGTTGCCACCTTGAGTCGAGGAGTTTGAACTGCTTTGGTCACCCCTTTTCGTGCGGGATGCTGCCTTGATCACCTCTTTTCATCGGGGTCGTTGTTATCAAGACTCAAATGTGGGTTCGTGCTTCCCCCCATTCAAATCCTTGATAAATTTCTCTTCCTCTTCCCAAAAGTACTGTCATGTATTGGTCCATACTGGTCATATAACTTGTAAAAAAAAGTTTAAAGAGAAAATTTGCAGTTGTTTTTATATCTCGTTGCCATGCATGTTTCGCTATCTTTTACTTTTCGCTCTAGGTTCGTTAACTGCGTTGTTTGAATCCAATGAGCAGGGTGAAAATGAGTGTTGATCGAATTTGTTGACCATAATGCCAGAGTCTGGAGAACTGAGCGGAAAAGAACGTTGACCAAATTCATTGACCGCAACGTTAGAATTTGGAGAACAAAGCGGATGCGTTAGTTGACCGGATTTATTGACCGCGACGTTAGAATCCAGAGAACTAAGCGGAAGAGAACGTTGATCGGATTCGTCAACCGCAATGTTAGAATCCAAAAAACTAGGCGGAAGAGCTAGTTGATCGGATTCGTCGACCACAATGTTAGAATCCGGAGAACTAGGCGGAAGAGAGCATTGATTGTATTCGTTGACCGTTACACTAAAATCCGGAGAATGGTGTGGGTTGAGCTTGACGCGTCATTCCGTTATACTACCGGACGGGCAATCAAAAGGCTGCAGAGTCGTTTTAGGACTCATGTTGCTCTAAGTGACTTATTGCTCCTTGCCATGTGTCACCTCGTGGGGAAGTTGTGATCCCGACAATTAATTCACTAGAGGATTCGACTTGACTGCGCCCTATTCGGGATCGACACGTGTCCGTTATTATGGCTGCACCTTTTTGATGCGCTGCTCTTATTCGATGGCAACGATCTTTATAAAAGCCATGCAATCGTTCAAATTTTCCCACTCTTTTATTCCTCCTGAAAAAATCTTAAGTCTTCGTCTCTTCTCCTACTCTGTTTCCATGGCGCTTCTAGTTGGTGAGATTTCTTCAACTATTTCTACCGGTGAGGAGAGGGAACTATACATTTAGTATAATACCATTCTCACATTGTGTTCACGATTCCTGGGAAGCAGGATAGGGCTTGCTCTCCTCCAGCAGGCCACATCACTGTCTACAAGGTTCATTTGCGAGGTGGGCTTCATTTTCCAGTTCCAGAGGAGTTTCTTCGTATTCTTACGGAGTTTTGCGTTCCCATTGTACGGCTTCACGCGAATGCTGTGCATTACATCTGCTCGCTGTACATTTTTCTCCGCCATCATTCGCGGTTGCTAACGGTGGAGGCCATCATGGTTATGTTCCAGTTCACCCATAGTGGGGACTGGATCTCATTATCTTCTCAGCAGCTTCGCATTAGCTGCACGATCTATAAATTAGTCAAAAACGGGAAGGGCCGATTCTTTTTCGTTTGGGTTGCTGATAGCTGGCCCCTATCTCGGGATTGGGGCAAGGTTCCCTAGGATTTCATTGGGAAGTTAACTAAGGAGGTAGAGGCAGTGGAGCCACTTCTATAGCTGGTAATGAAGCATCTCTTCGAGTTCAGGAGGGATCACCTGGTTTACAGGGAGGAGGCTAAGAGAGCTCGTTGGGGACCTCCTTCACAGGTCCAAAAGTTCAAGACTCCACCACTGGCGGCATCGCAGCCCAAGAGGAAGGCTGATGCTCTCACCATCGACGATCCAGATGGCCCATGAGTGGTCTGAAACTTTGGTCATCCAAGTGGCCCATAAGCGGTCTAAATTTCGGTCATCCGGGCGGCCCAATAGCGGTCGTACTAAACCTTGGTCATCCAAGTGGCCCGATAGCGATCTAAAAACCTTAGGGGGCGAGTATGGCACACGCGACGACCTCCTTTCGGGGAGCAGCAACGTCAGTCAACGACTGTCGAAGGGAGGAACATTTTCTCCTCCAATATTGGCTACCCAAGTCACCACTTGTACGGCGCCACTAGGGGCGGTTCACATAACCACCCATCCTAAGGACTTCACTCCTTAGGCGGCTAACCAACCAGGTTGGCCACCTCCCACAGTAAACCTCTCTACGAGAGGATGATGCAATCATTCAGCAACGAGAAGCGTTCCTTCTCTAACGCTGGCTGTCCAAGTTATCACTTGGGTAACTCCACCAGGTTGGCTAGCGCAGCCACCTGCCCAAGCTTAAGGACTCAGCTCCTTGAGCATCCGAACGACGTTAACCGGTCAATTAGGTTGGCCGCCTGACGCCATAATATAAATATACACAAAGCAATAGAAATAAGAAACACCAAATTGAGGAAAACTTCTATTTTATTGCACAAAAAATGTAATACATTTTACAAAGGCTACAACAAAAAAGAGGGAAAAACTGAGAGACTACAAGTCTGGCAGATCACCCTGGCTGTGTCGGGGCTCTGCCGCCAAATCCTCTCTGCGCAACGCTGCACGGTTTCTCTGGTTAATGAACACTACTGGAAAATTGGGATCAACCAACCATGCAACGCACCGCCCGATATTGAGCCCATCTATCAGCCGGGCGTGCAGAGGGGCCCCAATCTCATGGAGGGTGATCCGAGTGGCCAGCTCAGTCTCGGAAGATACGGCTCGATCAGCAATCCGTTTGTTGTCTGCATTAAGCTGATCGACCGTCTCCTTCAAACGAACAACCTCAGCCTCCAGACTGGCATTCTTAGCCTCTGTATCTCTCAGTACAACCTCAAGGGCAGCCACCCTCTCCTGGCTCTCCTCTGCGGACGCTGCAAGCCTGGCATCCAGCCAGGCTATCTCCACCGCCTTGTTAGCCAGTGCCTCATCACGCTGCACCATCGCTTTGAAGACAGCGGAGGCCACCCTTAACGGCTGCACAAACAAAAACAGAAAGCAAGTCAGAAATCCTGAATGAGCAAAGTAAGAGGAATCATTTGTCAAGAATCTTACATCCCAAAGTCCCATCGCGGGCCCCTTGGGCCTGGTCTGGGGGCATGGGCCAGACGGCGGTGCACCCGTGGCATCTCCTGAGGCCGAGCTCGCGGCAACTTCTTCCAGAAGGCGATGCATGAACTCATCAGCCTCGCCTGCGACAGCCGGATCCTCTCTGGCAGCCTCTAGGATAGCATCGGCAACAGGTCCCTTGCCTTTGGCTACCTCCGGGGCAGCTGCTGGAGGAGCGGTCCTCGTCAATGACTCTATAATATGAGCACGCGAGCCCTCAGGCACGTCACGGGCCGGCTCCTCCGCTGATCCCAACCAGGCAGCGCCCGAAACCACCTTTATCGCCGGCTGGGCCAAAATGACGCCTGCCTCCACTGGCCTGTCCTCGATGATCCTCCCCACTCCAGCAGTGCTGCCGGATCCGCCACAGATCTCGGCAGCCATATAATCAAAATGCGAGGAGGATGAAGAAGGCGTCTCCGTTACCCTCTGCGCTCTTCCTCCACGCGCCTCTCGCGAATAATCACGCGTTTGGACTCCTCGGGATTCATCATCATCACAAGAGGACTGGGCTTGTGAGTCGGCGATGGCAGCCCCCAGTTAACCTTCTTGGTCTCCGCCCGAGAGACCAAGAAGTCCCTCCTAAACTCCTCTGGATTAGTTTCAATGGCTTTCGTAAGCCATGCGTAAGCGGCG
>JAOVVI020001659.1:0-19059 GCA_028571085.2 Nepenthes alata
TAGTCAACCCAAATGGCATCACTACAAACTCATAGTGCCCATATCTAGTTCGAAAAGCAGTCTTTGCTACATCATCCTTTCTGATTCGAAGCTGATGGTAACCGGACCTAAGGTCAATTTTTTTGAATACGTAAGCTCCTTGCAACTGATCAAGGAGGTCATCTATCCTTAGCAAGGGATATTTATTCTTGGTGGTAATTTTATTTAACTCCCGATAATCCACGCACAACCTCAAGGTTTCATCCTTCTTTCTTACAAACAGGATCGGTGCACCCCATGGACACACTTGGCCGGATTAAACCCTTATCTAATAACTCATGCAATTGCTGTTTTAACTCCTTAAGCTCATCCGGTGCCATCCTATATGGTGATTTAGACATTGGTGATGATCCTGGCTCCAATTCTATTTCAAATTCTATCTCTCGTCTAGGTGGCAGCCTTAGTAATTCGTCAAGAAATAGGTCTTCGAACGCACATCCTATAGGAATCTCTTTGGCCAGAGTTCCTTGACCCTCAGTCACACTAGCGAAGGCTAGGTAGGCTTGACACCCATTACTAATCAAGTGCCGGGTATGGAGGGCCGAAATGAAGTAGGATGCTTCCTTACGCCGGACACCTTGAATATAAAAGGGTATATTTCCAGGGATAGTGAATTCCACTCTTTTTCAAAAATAATCGATGCTGGTATGATACTTTGCCAACCAATCCATTCCCAGGATTGCATCCAAGTCCTTCATCTCTAGCAAAACTAGATTAACGAGCATCAAGAATCCATTCAATTGGACCAGACACTTTGGATACATACCATCTAAAATTACTGATGTCCCTGTGGGCGAGGCGACCATCAATGGATAGCCAAGAACTTGGGGGAGTGTCGTAAGACATTTTGCAAAATCATGGGAGAGAAACGAGTGGATGGATCCTGCGTCAAAGGGCACATAACTAAAATTGCCACAGATAGAAAGTGTACCTTCCACTACCTCAGTAGAGGCTTCGGCCTCCTTTGCAAGAACAACGAACACCTTAGCTGGAATGGGGGACTTAAATTCTGGGGCTTGCTTGGCGAGTGGACAGTTCTTGATCATGTGTCGACCCTAGCCACAGTTATTGCAGACTCCCAGCTTCTTATAGCACGACTTCCCTTAATGCGTCCGTCCGCAATGATCACATATATTGCTAGACGCTCGAAAAGTCTGTACAGATTGGTCCTGCTCCCTACTGGACTTCAACGGTTTTTCCTTCTCAGAAGGTCCTCCACTAGCACTGGCCCTTGAAGTCTGATTAAGATTCATTTGCCTAAAAAATTCCCCTCTTTTCAGTTCCTTCTCATAAATAACGGCCCTTTCTAACACATCTCCATACGTGGCCAACTTCAAAGTGGAGAGATGGCTCCTAATATCGTCTCTTAATACTTGAAAGAATCTTCTAGCCTTTCTCTCCTGGTCTTCCACCATATAAGGAGCATAACGGGATAGTTCTGCAAACTTTGCATCATACTCGGCCACAGAGTGCCTTGCCTTAAGTGAAGGAATTCATCTTCCTTCTGTCCGCGAAGGTTAGCAGGAAAGTATTTCTCCAAGAATGCTGCTTCGAACATTCTCCAAGTAATATCCCTCTCTGGCACCTCAAAAACTCTCTTCTATAACTCCCACCAGTGGTGGGCCTCACCCGCCAGCTTATGGGTGGCAAATAGAACCTTATCTCCAATAGGACACTTAATCACTACGAACACCTTCTTTAGTCGTTGGATCCAGGTGTCCGCCTTCAACGGGTCGAGTTCCTCGGAGACTTCAGTGACTCGCTCGTTGGTAAAGAAATCGTAGACCGACCTCTCCTAATGGATAGGAATTGGGGCGGTCACCGGAGTTGGTGGAGCCAAGGCTTCTATGACATCAGCCATCCTGTCTAGAAGGTTCAAATACCTTATCTTTGGGTCCGGAGGGTTGTTAGTCTGGACGGCTCGTCTTTCTCTGTTAGACATGTCCTCAGCAACAACCTTGATTTCTGGAAATAACATTTTGGTCAGGCCAAGGGCGGCTAACACATAGTACTCCGTCCTAAGCATAAGTAATGCTAACCCCATTTTTGCCTTAACTAATCCTGTCCAAGGTTTTTGTATCGATTTAGATCGAACCTAAAGTATCTCAGTTCTCTCTCCGATACCAACTGTGACGGACCAGCCATATTCCACCATATATGGCCGCCGTCAAACCTATCCTTGACATCATATACTGTATAATTACTAACTAGGTTGACATAAAAAGTTTTCTTTTCTTTTATATATATACATTTCATTTCATACACAGGATCGCTTAAGGCTGAACTCCTTGAGTTTGCCATCACAATTTTAAATCTTATACTTGGCCGGCCAACATTAAGGTTGGCCGACTACAAAGACCTTGACATGAAATGAGATGCTACTAGAAATATCAACTTCATCCTCCCATATTGCAACTACGAAAACATACTAATATCCATAAATTCTTTTACAGCGGAAATGTTTTATAAGTTCTTCACAGAACATCAAAAGAAAATACATCAATTCTTTTACTGATCAGCTCCGACCAACTATGTCGTCTAGTTACTCCATATGACTCTATTCAATTTCATCCACCATAAGCTTCTCATCATCTGAAAAATAGCAAGAGTGAGCTACAAAGCCCAGCAAGGTACTCACATGCAGAAAACATTAACATACATATAATCGGATCAAAGTAAGGGTTCATAACATAAGCTTAGCACAAATCACCATATCGTTTCTGCTTAAGTTTAGAATTCCTTGTTCTTATTCTTATTATCTTGTCTTCAAAAAATTCATAAAAGTCGAATAAGATACTTATCTTTAGGGACCAGACGGGAGCAAACAACATCGAGGAAGGGTTGTGTGCTACCCCATAACCTAAAGTCGTATCCTCTCATTATACTCCCCGAGGCGGGTGGTAATGTCTTTTACCCTGCATACGGGGCCGTAGTGCAAAAGCCTTGTGCCACCAGAAATTCCCCCGTGGCCTAGGGGCATTCCTCGAGTGTCACTCCAATATCATTAATCCATCTTTAACAGCAAGTTTAAAGGAAACTTGGTTCTTAGTTTATATCTTTCAATGGCCATTTATCATAGTTCAAAAGTCGAAAGTCATAGAGTTCCACTTTCTGTTCGGATTACATATATTTTTCCTTATTCTTATAGCCTTTGTTCTTAACTTCAAATAATTGAAGTCCGTATAGCCTTTCCTTTAACATCTTAAAACCGAAGATCTTTTATCAAAATGTCGGAGGTCTTATTCGTCAAAGCAGGAGGTCTTTTTCTCAAAAGCCGGAAGTCTTTTTTTTCAAAAGCCGGAGGTCTTTTTCTCAAAATTCTCAAAAGCTGGAGGTTTTTTTCTCAAAAGTCGGAGTTCTTTTTTTTCAAAAGCCGGAGGTCTTTTTTCTTAAAAGGCGGAGGTCTTTTCTTAAAAATCGGAGGTCTTTTTCCTCAAATGGTGAAGGTCTTTTCTTAAAAATCGGAGGTCTTTTTCCTTAAAAGTCGGAGGTCTTTTTCTGAAAGGGCGGAGGTCTTTTTATACATAATCAAATTAGATATCTTAAAGAAAGCTGTTCGTGGTCAGATTTCATATAAGTAAGGTCGATCGGAGGTCTTCATGAAAATGCAGAACAAAGCTTCCTTTAAAACATAGCATTAACAGAAATTCTTCTTTAATTCAGATGATCAGAGCAAATATCATACATACCGTAACATAAGTTTATCAAAATGAGACATACTTGCATTACAAATATGAATTCGAAAAGGGTAAGTACACTTGTGTTAATTCATAAACTTAAAAACAGGGGTATAATTGCTTGAATTTCTTTACTTCGCCTTGGAATTCTGGGTTCTTACACCAAGAAGCTCGGTCAAGAGCCTCCTCCTAACCTTTTTTCTTACACTTTTTAGTTCTTATTTATAGGTCTTTAGTTCTGGCGGTGGTAGGTAGGGCAGGCCAACCACTCGGGGGTGGTTGGGAGTAGGTTACCTACGCAAGCATGGTCATTCTGACTCTACTTTTCGTAAGGGCTCCCTTATTATTTTCGGTCAATTGGCATTGACCGGTTATGTCTCCTTTCATTGTCTCAGTACTTTCGGCCTCTATCTTACCCTGATTCGCCCTTAATTCTTTTAAATGTTCTTTCTTCATTTCCAGTCAACTAGCGTTGACCGGATTAGGTTTCTCTTTCGCGTTTCCGGTCAACAGGAATTGATCGGATTTAGTTGGTCCTTCTTACATATTACGGTCAACTAGTGTAGACCGAATTTACTTACCTTTAACATTTTCCGGTCATTTGGAGTTGGCCAGATTACTCTCCTCTTTCCCTTTCGGTCAACTAGCGTTGACCGGATTAGCCTTCCTCTAAGCATTTCAATCAACAGGCGTTGACCAGCTTACGTTCTCCCCTCACATTTTTCGGTCAATAAGTGTTGACCGGATTACGTTCCTCCCATGCTTTCCGGTTAACGGGCGTTGACCGGCTTACATTTTCCTTCACCTCTTTGCCATCTTTTCACCATGAAAGAATTTGGTCCTTATATTTTTGTTGACAGAAGATTCTAAAATTTGATACCTTAAAAACCAGCCATTGGGCTGGTCAGCAAAGCCAAACAGCAAAAACCACTAATTTTTATGTCCTATATTCCTTCTTTATTCTTTTATTTCTTTCTTTTATCCTCCATTTTTTGATCTTATTTTCAATTTTCCTAACGAGAGGCCAACACCCAACCGACATTTTTCCTAACCTCAAAACAGATGTGTACGGGCTAAGCATCTAAAATCAACAAAAGAGGTTAACAATTTTATTTAAACAACAAGCCACGCAGGCCAGCAGCCAGGAAATAGACCAGGCACCAAACTGAGATAAATGGAGTGGTGTTTTTTTTTGCCACGTAGGCCAACAGCCAGGCAATAGACCAGGCACCAAAATGAAATAAATGGAGTAGTTTTTTTATATGTTCCATCGAATTAGGTGCGATCAAGATACGCACCTATCAGCTTCAAAAGAGGTTTTCAATTTGTTCCGAAAGACATTGATTATAAGGGAAAAGGTATGGGAGATGTCTTGTGGGGGGAATTTTTGAAAAAAGTGATTGTTACGTTCCTTCCAAATGAAGCAGACATTGGCCGCAAGAGAGAGACATTTTGAAAGGGCCAGAAAACTTTTTCCTTTCCATTTTTGTGAAACCCAACAAATGTTCTGGGACCACTCTGGGTAAGGCCAATAAAGTCCCGCTCGAGTTTGAATCTTGTTCCATAAGGATTTTGAAAAGGGACAAGAGAAGAACAGATGCTCATCATCACCTATGTTGCAGATAGTGCATTTAGATGATAGGTTGGGGACACCATGAAGGCGATCAAGAGTACTAAGTTTGCTCTCTAATGGCCAGCCAATGAGTAAAGGCAAGTGCAGGGATGTGGGAAGGGCCCCACACTAAGGTGGCCCAACTCATTTTTGGTTTGGGAGGATGGATGAAAAAGTAGGCGGACCGGGTTGAAAATTTGCCATATGTGTTTCCGTCCCATCGCACATAGTCTTTTTGACTGGTGTTAGGAATATAGAGGGGCATGTTCTCCACAAGACGAGAAACTTCCAAATCATAAGGATTAGGACAAGACCAATGGTCACCCCTAATAATGTTGATGACCTTTGCATCCCAGGGCAGGCCAGAGACCAACCGGGTACGATCAATACTTACTTCGCTCAGCAGACCCAGAGGATGACAGTTATCAAGCCAAAGGAATGTATCAGAACCATTGCCAATGGAATTAGTGGTATTAATACGCATAAAAGGATGAAGCTTCATAATTTTTCTCCAGCTCCAGGGGGCTGAAGCTGAAACTTTTAGGGTCCATATACATCGATCCCTGATTCTATTTTTGTGGATCCAGGAAGACCAAGCCGATTCAAAATCCTTAGAGATGATGCGCCATAACAGTTTACATATCAAGGCTTTATTCTATACTTGCATGTTTTTGAGACCCAGCCCACCTTCGCTCTTCGGGTAGCATATGTCATCCCACGCTATCTTAGCATTCACCTTCCCTTCAAGAAAACCATTCCAAAGAAAGCGTCGAATGTATCATTTGATCGCTTTGAGAACAGACCAGGGAAAAATGAATATTGAGGCCCAATAGAGGTGGATGGACAAAAGGATAGAGGAGACAAGTTACAAACGCCCACCGAACAAAAGCCACCGATTCTTTCAAGACGTGATCCGACGAGTAATTCTATCAATGAGAGATTGGCAATCCGGTATTGAGAGTCTAGTGGTGATCAGCGGGACTCCCAAGTATCTTATCAGGAGCTTGCCTTCCCTGAAGCCCATAATACCAGCAATATCCTGGTGGAGGGCATTGTCTTTTGAGCAGATGAAAACTTCACTTTTATTCCTGTTTGCAGATAGGCCTGATATCAACCGTAACTCTTCAAGGCATTTCTTAAGGATCCGAATAGCATTGACATCGGCTCGAGGGAAGAGAAGAAGGTCATCTGCAAAGGCAAGCATAACAGTTTTAGTCTCATCATATTTCTAATAAAATTTAGAATTTTCATCTTGCCTAGCCTTCACTTCATTAATACCATTCAGAACCTCCATAACAAGCACAATTAAGTATGGAGATATGGGATCACCTTGACGAAAGCCATTGCCTCCCTTGAAGAAACCCACAGCTTCCCCATTTATATTGATGGAGAAAGTAGTGGTGATGCACTGGCGAATCCACTCAACCATTTGAGGAGAAAATTTTATTAGTGTCAACATGTTGATAATGAAGTCCCGATGGACGGAGTCGTACGCTTTCACAAGGTCAGTCTTCATAGTACATCTGGGGGGATCGTGACCAAGGTGATATTTATGTAGAAGCTCCTGGGCAAAAAGGATATTATCACTAATTTGTCGTTCAGCAACAAAAGCTCTAAAAGCCCCCTATTACTATTCATCCGAGATTAAATGGGAAATTTGAATGTGCTTTCACTCAATTTAATTGTTATGGAATTCATGTTTAATTGTTTAAGTGTAAATGCAAGCTTCGGAATGTGTGTACAAGCTCCGTCTGCAAGAGCAATGTGTCCCGAGAACCCCAAAGTGAATTCCATCTAATGTGGTATGAAATTTCACTCTTCTCTATGAATTATGATATCTATGCATGTGAATCGAATTGTCAAAATGTCTAAGTCTAAGGAAAGATATGAATCGTATAACTAATTGGAGGAAAATCCACGAAGTACAATATGATGGATTTGATCTCTCGGATGAAGATATGTGATGGGAATGCGATTTTTTGATTGGAGAATGTAAATGGCAAATGGTGGATCCTCCCTCAAAAGATTAAGGCATTCTGAAACTAGGACCATGGACTTATATTCATTGGGTAGTATTCTCTGGCTTGCCATGTCCATCTCGGTGGAAACCCAAAGAATACTTTGGCCGTGTATTCTGGTCGCTTATGAAAGCGTGTGATATCCGTGGCACGCCTTAGGATACTATTGTAGAAGGACGAGGACTGCCCTAGTACCCCGAGGAAATGGGACGTTATCGTTATAATTATCGGCCCGTCTAGAGGCATTGGTATGTAGATGACCCCCCAGCTGGGTCAAAGAATAAGCCCTTATGGCTTTAGTTTGTGAAGACTAAAGCAAATTGATAAATGTACTAAAGCATGTTCAAATGGCAGTTAAATGTTCCAAATCATGATAAATGACAAATTGGAACCTCTAATTGTCTTCTTCCCTTCATACTCCATTGTATTTATAAATGCATATTGCCCCTTTCCATTATTATTATCGTTGCTTCTTTACCGTTTGATAATGACGTATGATTTCACTTAATGGGCTTTTTAGCTCACACTTGCTATCTCTCTTTTCAGATGAGAATGCTCTATTGCCCGACTAGATTGCGTAAGCTGTAGGAGCATGATAGGCAACTAACTTCAAGAGCGGTGCTTGAGGACTTATTTTGATCATGTATGGAGTAGGGAGTTGTATTTATTTTTAAATCCTTGAGTATATATTATGTCATATATGTGTATGTGAATGGATGGATGGTTGATTTTTGTTTTGTATTATGGTTGTCAAGCTTCTGCAGGATATTTATTGTGGTCATGATTGAGTTTTCTTTTAGTTGGCATCCTTTCTAAGACGACGTTATACCTGAGTTATGACGTCGGGGCCACCTATGGAGTTGTGTGGCTATGTGATCCTGTGGTTTTGTGTAATTATGTATATAGATTGTTGTGCAGGGTTTTAAATAGGTGTTTGTATTTTGACAAACGTTCAATTTATAAATGGAACTCTACCCAATTTTCTATAGAATTTTATAATATTAATTATGGGCATTCAATTATGTTATTATTGACAGAGGTTATTTAAGAAAAATAACTCGATCCGTCACAGCTATTTGTGTATGTGCCCCTTCAAATGGCATGTTAACACTTACATATGGAAGTATTTATGAGGTTTATTATATTGAATGACTATTACCGGGCTTGTCTCAGTTGGTTTCAACCGATCAATGTTTTGACCTTTCAAAAGAAAATCAAATGCTTGGTTCTTAAGCCCCCGAGTTTCTTAGAATTGTTGGTATCCAATTATACTTGGGATTGTATGATTCTGCCAAACCTACACTTAACCATTTCCTAAAATTAGCAAATTTATAAACTATCTAACTCAGGGTTAGTCAAGGCCATATCAATTACATACAAGAACAAAAAATAATAGTAAACGAATTGAAAGATTAAAATTTTATTAATGAACTAAAATAATTAAATATAGCATATAAATATTCCAAAGCAAAGGATAGGACTTACCTCTACACTCCTAGGTTGACATCAATTACATACAAGAACACAAAACAATAGTAAATGAATTGAAAGATTAAAATTTTATTAATGAACTAAAATGATTAAATATAGCATATAAATATTCCGAAGCATAGGATAGGGCATACCTCTACACTCCTAGGTTACATCATTATTAGTAGTATTTCTTGATGTGAAAGGCATTCCAAGTTCTAGGGATTAGCTTTCTATTTTAGAAGTGTAGCTTATACTCCCCATTTCAAAGTATTACCAACACTAAGAGTGATCCCTTCCAAGTTGGGGATAGCCCGATGTTCTTTAATAGCAAGTCTCCAACCTTGAAAGTTGGTGCCTTCACCTCTTATTGTAATATTGAGCAACTTTTTGCAGATAAATTGCTACTTGAATACGTGTTGTTTCTTTAACTTCCTCTAGGAGATCCACGTTCTGTCACAGGAGCTTAAAATTTTGGTCGGGAGTGAAATTTTTCACTCAATAGCTTAGTAGTCTTATCTTCATCAAGATTACTACTTTTGTTTTAAAATAGAGACTAAGATGTATTTCCTAATTCGGCTCTCTTAGAGTCGTACGGTCACCAATTGAGTAGATGAGAGTTCATCTACTCAGGCGCCACTAGCCATATCCATTGCTTCCAACTCACTTACTATCAACCGATTTGTTATTTTTGCTTGTCCATTTATTTGCAAGTAGGAGACTAATGTGTGGGCCAATCTAATCCCAATCCTAGTGCAATACTTTGTGAGCATTTTGCTAGAGAATTCGGTATGGTCACTATGACCACTGATATTCTAAATCTGTAAACAATATTTTTGTGCCAAGACTCTATAACATTCTATTCTATTATCTTTCCTAAATGAGATACTTCTACTAATTTTGTGAAGTAATCCACTATAATGATGACAAATTTTCTTTAACCGTCAACAATAAAAAATGGACCCAACATATCTGGTCCCCACTATGCAAATGGTTGGGGAGCTTGCAAAGCCTCGAGCTCTGTGTGTGATTGCTCGGATATGTTGCAGTGAATTGACAATTCTTACATTTCTTAACAAACTCCATCACATCTCTCATGGTTGACCAATAATAGCACTATTGTGTGATCTTGAATGCTAAATATTTCCTCCATATGGGCACTGCATATGCTGAAATGCACCTCATTGAGGGTGTAATTAGCTTCCATCAAAGCTAGACAATGCATACAGAGCACTAAGTTGCCTCTCCTATAAAGTGTTCGAACCACCAAAGTATACCAACCTACTATTTTTATGATGAACTTTGCCTCCATGGGATCATTCAGAAGCATTCTATTTCTAAAGTACTTTTGATGTAGGGTCATCCAAGTTACCTCATTAGATACTTGAAAATTTTCATCTTACTCTTCATTGCTAGGTTTTTAAGTATTTCTCTTATATCCCATGCATATTGTTTGGGACAACTAAATATTGCCATCTTAAAAAGTCCATGGACTTTCCAATTATCTTCCATTGGGATATAGATAACTATAATCTTATTGAAGATTGACAAGAGACCATGTACCTTGTGAAGTTATTTTTCTAGGTTCAGGTTGCGTACTTCAAAGTTAGCTAGCATTTGATTGACTACTAGCTCAAAATCAATGTAGGCAACCAATTTCTTGATGGAGCATTCTTCAACAAGTTTTAAACCCGTTAGTAGAACCTCATATTTTGTCATATTGTTTATCATTTAAAACTCAAATATTATTGAGTAATTGATCTTGAATCCATCGGGTGTTACTAACACTATTTCTATTTTGCTCGTTGTCTGTGATGACGCTCCATCAACATGCCATGTCCATTTAGGAGATGGTCCCTCTGGGGTCGCTCCTATATATTAATTTGTCTCTTTTGAGATTGGGGTCGTTATTTTGATAATAAAATCTATGAAAATTTAACCCTTTATGGAGGGTTATGCTCTAAATTTTATGTCAAACTCGATCAAATCAACAAACAATTTGATCAAACATTTGGATATTTCTAATTTCTATAAGATATCCTTTAATAGTTAACCAGTCAAAATCACAATCACGTGGGTCTAAAAATAGGGTTGGAGTTTCCTTGCAACAAGGACTAAGGCTAAAGGAACATTTTTCACTCGTGCATACCAGGTCTCCATACTTGGTAGGATCTTACTAATATAATTTACTGGTTGCTAAATCCATACCTTCTACTTAACTAAAACGAAACTCAAGGCTGGTTTTGAGATGGCTAGGTAGATATATAACTCCTCACCCTCCTTGGGAAAATCAGTAGATGTGGATTCACTAGATACGTTTTTAACTCTTGAAAAGCTTGTTGGCACTTGTTCATTAAAAACCGTTTGTTTTTGCTTCTCTTAATACCTCAAAGAATGGAAGATATTTCTTGACTGACTTCGCTAATAATTAAATAAGGCAAGGAGTTTTTCAATTAGCCTCTAGTTTTCTTTGATTGTCCAAGATAGTTCCATATATATTATGGCTTTGATCTTCTCCAATTTTGCATATAATCTTAGTTGCAAGACAATGAATCCAAGAACTTACTGGAAGTCGCTCCAAAGACTCATTAGGTTGAGTTTAATTTCATTTGATATGCCCTGAGTGCTTTAAATGCCTCGACCATATCTTCAATATGGTTGTCAGCACTTACACTTTTGACTAGCATGTCATCAATGTACATCTCCATATTTTTTTAATATGTCGCTCGAATATCTTATTTACTAATCTTTGTTAGGTTGCTCCAAGAATCTTTAGTCTGGACGGCATTACTTTGTAGCAGTAGCTTTTCTAATCTGTCATGAATTAGGTTATTTTCTTATCTGTTGGATTCATCCAGATTTTGTTGTATTATAAGTAAATATCCATAAAGCTTAGAAATTGGTGCTCGGACATTAAATCCACCAACTAATTGATCGTTGACAATGGGGAATTGTCTTTTAGATATACCTTATTCATATCATTAAAATTGATGCACATCCACCACTTTATATTGCATCTCTTGATAAGGATGATATAGGATAACTAGTTTAAATAGTTCACCTTTCTAATAAATCCAATATTAGTCAATTTTTTAACCTCTTTATGAATGTCAATGAGTTTTTCTATAGAGTAATTTTATCATTTTTGTCTGATTGGTTTCTGCCCTAGTGTGAGGTTTAACTTATGAACCATCATTTTGGATGATATACCCAACATGTCAACAAAAGTCTAGGCAAAGACATCCATATTATTCTATAAAAAAACTTATTAATCTCTATTTCATATATGGATCTAGTGAATTATCAATCAAAATACATTTATTTGTATTCATCGAATTTAGAGAAATTTAGAGAGGTGACTTTAGGTTGAGCCTATTGAAATGAGTTCACATACCGAAGATCAAATTCTACAAGTAGCTAAGGAGGATTTAGGCCATTTGTTTGCTTTAAATAGCAACTTTAGCCGATGATATGGTCTCCTTTGGCTTTTCTAATCCAACAAATAGTTGGGAACATCATTTTTAGATATGAAATTAAAGTGACCACTTCAAAAGTTGTTAAGCATGGCTAGCCTAGTAGGCATTACAAATCGAGGGGTGATCTGTAATTAAAAAAGTTAGCATATAGGAAACCATTTTTGAATATATCCCCTAAGAAACTTCTAGTTGTACTTACCCTTAACCTGGATCAGTTTGTTGTTAAGTCTATATGGTGGTCCATCTAATTATTCCATTTGATTGTTCTTGAGGCCAAACTCAATGAACACGTCTAAATAAAGACACGTTTTATTTGATAGCCATTAACTCTATCAAAAATAAATGCAAATATAACAAGATGATCATAATGTGGAGAGATAGCATGTATCATATTGTCATTATTAATACTAATTTTTTATCCCTAGTTTATATACCTTGCCAATGAAAGTTTTCTCAAGACGATCTAGAGCCTTACTACCAACAGGTCTTGTTGACACCATATTTATGACTATAGCTACCATTTGATTTTGTAGTTGCTTTGACTGCTCCCGATCATTTTTATTATTATCTAGGATGAACTTTGGATTTCTCAAAATATTTATTGATGCACCATTTTGTATTAGGACCTAAATCTCCTCCTATAGCATCTAGTATTCTTCAATATTATATCCTAAATATCAATAGTAGAAATAGTATTTAGACTAATCACCTTCTTTTAGGTTCTTGATTAACTTGGTCTATCTCAGGAACTTCTCATTCTATATTTGCATTAGAACATTTGTACAAGTATTATTCAATGGTGTGAGGCTTAGTAACTTGTACTCTATGCAAACGCCTGACTCAATTTTCTGTTGCTTTTTGTGATTTTGAGAGTTTCTACCGTTCCTCTTCTTCTCACCATTTAACATCAACTGGAACCCATAATCTAAGTACTCTAGCTATTTTACTATAAGGTATGGATCCTAAATTAATTTCTAATAATGACTAGCTAAGTTAAGTTTATAAATATATTGAAATCGAGTAATATTTTGGGTCAAAGTCAACTGATTGGCACCCAGGAAAGCTATCCTATTAGAAAAGAAGGAACAATTCTTAAGATTAGTAATTAAACTACTAAAAGTTGGGGTGTCATCAAAATAAACTACTAAGAACTATCTCATAAAGGCTATAAAGTTAGGGCATGACCCTTATAAAGGTATTGGATGTATTAGATAACCCAAAAGGTATGACTAATCACTCATAAAAGCTATCATTCATCTTTAAAACCATCTTTCACTCATTTCCTTGATGAATTCTAATCTAGTAATAACCACTCTTTAAATCAATTTTAGAGAATATTTTGACTCCTGCCATCAGATCTTATATGCCATTAAATTTAATGATTGAAAAATGATATTTCACAATGATTTTGTGGATGTCATTAATGTTACACACATCCTTCACAATCTATTTTTTTAGGTATCAAAAGAACGGATTTCGTAAATTGACTCATACTTTCTCAAATGAATCCATTGTGAAAGAGTTCCTCAACTTATCTTTGAAGCTCAGTATACTCAGTACGATTTATTCTATAATGAGGTATCTTTGGAAAAGATACACTGAAAATAAAATCAATAGCCGATTGAATGTCGCATAAATGTGGTAAGTGGTTGGGGAGGTCCTCAGAAAAGTTATCTTAAACATTTTGAAAGATCTAATAGGCCGCATTGAGTACCAATACAAAAGAATCTGAAAAGACTTTGTGAATAATGATAGAAAATAGAACAGATGTGCCTATAACTATATATTCAAACATTATAGGGATAATAATATTTAATCCTTTTATCATTACCATAATCTTTTCTTTATTGTAACTCATAAGTTTAGGAGGCAAATGATAGAGATACATTTTCTTTCCTTGTGAACAAGAGAACAAGATTTGGAACAACCTTGAACTATTATATCCTAGTCGTACAACTAGGTCACCCTAAAATGATATTTTTCATATCTATTGGAATAATATAATACCAAATATTATCTTTGTACTATAAGACTTGAATAACTATAAGACAATATTTTTTAACAATTATAAAAGATGTGTCAACTCACGAGACATTGTATGGATTAAGGAATGATATAGTCTTCAGCTCCAAATAAAAAATATTATTAGTTGAGACAGTATTGATGTAACTGCCACTATCCACGATGATCTTGGAAATTTTTTTTCTCACTTAGATGTAAGTATAAAAGATAACATGATAACACCAATTATTAGCATCTTTATATTACATCATGATATATTGTACAATATCCAAGGATGGCGTATTGGGGGAGGAAGAATAAGAACTTAGACTAAAGAAAATAATCCCGATGTATCCCATGAAGGTATTATTATCATTACCATCTAGGTTATCAAAATTCTCTAACTTGTGTTTATACACTTATTCTTCAAGAGATTCTTCATTTATTCTATCTTGTCCTAATAAGTACGGATTTTTTGGGCATTTTTTAAAAATATATTTAAATCCTTTATAATTAAAACATTACGATTGAGAATTTCTTCTCATGAGTTTCAATACCCATTCCTCTAGTTTTCCTTAGAAAAGGAATTATAGATGGAGAAGGGCATAAGGCAAACTTAGAATTTGTGGTGAAGGTAATCCATGTTGATGGGCGATTGTCACAATGTTTTACATACGGTGGCCTAATAAATAATTCATAGTTTTAGGCCAAATTATATACATTGTCTAGAGTGGGAACTCCCCAAAGGACATGCTCACTTCTAAGGTCCTTATGTAGCTCTTGTCGAAATCTATTTAATATCATGACCTTATCTTCAATGATACGGCATCTCATTCAAAAATTATTAAATTAAGTGATATACTCAATTACATATTCATTACCCTATCAAAGGGCATTCCTTTAGTCTGGTAAGTTGTTATTGTATAAGTAGGATAAGTATTTTTCTTAGAGGTGTCGTTTCATCTCGATTCAACCCCTAGCAAAGGTTACCTGACGTCTAATAAAAAGGTCCTCAATACTATTCAAAATTAGTTGGACATTTTTGGTCAACTTGAAGTTAACGAATTGAACTCTTCTATCTTAAGACATGCTATACTACTCAAAAGAATAATCCATATATCGAATCAATTGGGTAAAAACTCGATGATCTAAGTAGCTACCAAAAATAGAGATATCTAATTTGATATTTCTAAAGAATTACTCGTTCTAATCCGACTCTTAATCATAGTGCCAAGGCTTGTGCGCACGTCTATAAGATACTCAACTTTCTGTCCTTTATTGGCAATTCCTATTATGGGAAATATCAAAATTATTAGCATCTAAAAATTGATATCCTATTTCTAAAGTGATAACTCGATTAATTAGATCTTCGTTTAACGGTAGTGACAAGGTCAGTATGAATGACTATTATTTGATTTTATAATTGCTATTAAGTGTTAACTACTTGGACTAACTATTAACTTAGAGTTTCAAATTGACTTGAATCAATAATTAAGTCAGTTTGAATGACCTAATCGATGATTAGGTCAATTCGATTGGTCAGATCCAAATTTATCTAATGGGTAGTGGCCGGACAGTTTCAATGATCATTATTTCATTTTATAATTGTTGTTGATTGTTAACTACTTGGGCTAACTATTAATTTAGAATTTTAAATTGACTTGAATCGATAATTAGGTCAATGATGTTATAAAAAATAATATGACTGCTGTACCAATATGACTAATGAAATTAAAATCAATGAACAATTAAAATAATTAGAGGACTGTATAAATGCAAACATATATATATATATATATATATTCTTGGAAAATTTTTTATTATTCAAATAATGCAGACAAGTATTTCTGATCTATTAAAATAATAAAAAAAGACCAATTATAATACGATTATATATCCACAATAAAAATAATTATAGAAAGCAAAATGGATAAAAAGTAAGGGTTTTTTTAATAACGAATATAATTGTATATGTAAATAAAAGTAAATATTATTTAAAAAAAGTAAAATTGTGTTATCCAAAATAAAATAGAATGAATACACTTGGATATCAAGAATGATAATCTCAATCGATTGTATAATATGACCTTGTATAATGATAACTTTGTGTCTATTGTCGCTCTTTTTTTTTTTAATTTTCTTTGTTGTACATCCCACTTTCCTTTCTTTCTTTTTTCTTTTTTTTTTTAAATCGGGTCTAAAGGCAAGCCCAAACATACACAGAGATTCGGGAAGTGGTTAGTCCCACAGCAATGCAGCAAAACCCACAAAAGCTCCCCCCCATTAGGGTTTTAGGTTCGGTTGGGTTGCTAATATTGTGGGTTTGGGTTAATTTGGCTTAGCGGCGAAGGGAGATACTCTTATAGTGGTGGTTAGTGGCGGCGTGGAGGGCAGATCTAATGAGTTGACGGGGAAAAGTAGATGACCAATACTTTTTGGTGATAATTTCAATGGGTTTTCCTCCACTGCTCCATGTCTTCCTTCTTTTAAATTGCTCCTTTCTTTTTCTATTTTTTTCAACACTTTGTTCAAAAATATATTCTTCTTCTGATTCTTCTAAACTGCTCCTTTTTTCAAAAATTACTCAAAAATATTTTTTTATAATTTTTCTCTGTAAAATCATATGAATCAGAATTGGATAAAATTTTACTTGCCTGAAGAGGGTCAAAACTATTTGATGAGGTATGTGGACTAGGCAGTGATGCTAATAGTGTTGGTTCCACGATAAGACAATATAGAAAAAAATGAACTGTTAGTCTCTTATACCAAATTTAATGCAATGGAAAATAGGAGAGTAGAAAAGAAGATATTAGGAAAAGATGAAGGAATCGGCAACAAGACAAAGAGAAAAGAAGCAAATATTGTCAACGGGAGAAGAAAATTATAATTATTTAATGTCAATTTAACTTATAAATATTTTCCTACAATACAATTAGGGCCTATAGAGGTACCTTACGTATAAGTTAATTAAAAAATAAATATAATTTTTTAAATGATAATATTTTAAAATAAGAGAATAATATAATATAATTTTTTAAATTTAAATAAAATAAAATCTCTCAAATAGTATAAAATTAAAATCAAATCAAATTTCTTCTAATTTTAAAATATTTGCAATATCCCATCTCCTATTACCATCTATAAATAGGGTCTTCTCCTTTATTCAACAACGGGACAGACAACATTAGATTGCTAATCCTATACTTGAACCTGCTGCTTTCTTCAATAAGAAAAGTTACAATGGTTCACGAGCTAATGTCAAGGGGAATAATAACAAATCAAGTAGGTCTTTGTTGCAAGCACAAGCCCAAAGGGAGAGCTCACCCTAAATGGACGCTCTAATAGGAGGGAGATCCCCCCCAAACTTATAAGACAACTTTCTTTCGATTGGCTCCCTGATATTGGATTTGTAACATTCCTCTCCCCTTCGACAGCCACTGACTTCAATAACTGTACTCTGTGATATTTCACTTGACAGCTATCACTTTACAGTACTTCACTCGATTTTTTCGGTCAACCCCTCCGTAGGTAGCCTATTTTGATAGTCATTTTCGGTCAGAACCCTTTACAAGTAGCCCTTTTCGGACCAAAATTAGTCTTAATAAGAGCACCATTATTACAAACACAAATTCAAGAGGAAAGCCCATCCAAAAAGGACACCCTATTATGAGAGAAGGTCCCCTAAACTTATAAGTCAACCTTCTTTAGGTTGTCTCCCTGATGTGAGACTTACAGTATACCTCCCCCATTTGACAACCACTGATCTCGGTGGTAGTACTCTGCGACACTTCACTCGATAGCTTTCACTTGGTGACTCTCACTCTGTGGTGCTTCACTCAATTTTTTTGATTAGCCGCTCCGTAGGTAGCTCTTTTCGTGTCGAGATCGGTCTCAATGAGAGTATCGTTGTTACAAGTACAAACCCAAGGGGAGAACCCATCCCAAAAGGATACTCTAGTAGGAGGGAGAATCCCCTAAACTTCTAAGCCAACATTTTTCAAGTTGGTTCCTCGATGTAGGACTTACAATATTTGTTGTGAGTACAAGCCCAAGGAGAGAGCCTATTCTAAAAGGATACCCTAGTAGGTGGGAGAGCCACCCAAACTTATAAGCTAACCCTCTTCAGGCTGGCTCCCCAATGTGAGACTTGGAATATTCCTCACCGCTCAGTTGTGGTACTTCACTCAGCTGCTCTCACTCTACGGTGCTTCACTTATATTTTTTTATTCAATTCCTCCACAGATAGCCCTTTCCAGTCAGAACCCTCAACAAGTACCCCTTTCCGAGTCACGGTCGGTCTCAATGAAAATACTATTGTTGCGTGTATAAACCCAAGGGGAGAACCCATCCCAAAAGGACGCCGTAGTAAGAGGAAACTGCCCCCAAACTTATAAGCAAACCTTCTTCAGGATGGCTCCCCGATGTGGGACTTATAACATTTCTCCCCCTTCAACAGCTGCTGACATTGGTGGCTACACTCTGCGATACTTCACTTGGTGGCTCGCACTCTATTGTGCTTCACTCGATTTTTTTGGTCAACTCCTCCGTAGGTAGCCCTTTCTGACAGTCTTTTTTGGTCAAAGCCCTCCACAGGTAACACTCTTCGGATCAAGGCCGATCTCAATGAGAGCACCATTGTTACAAGTCATACTTGAGCCATATTGTGTCTAAATAAGGTGTGACCATGGATACGGCAAAAATTAGGGCTGTACAAAGTGGGCCTACACCCGCCAATATCAAGAAACTGCGGGGGTTCCTCAAGTTGG
>JAOVVI020001660.1:9048-23501 GCA_028571085.2 Nepenthes alata
GGTTGGCGCCATTGATACGCCATATCCGCAGAGCAGGCACCGCATCCATAGGGCTGGTGACAGGTGTCCCTGACACGCCGCACCAGCAGGGTAGGTGACAGGCGCGCCTGACGCAGGCTGTAGGGCAGGTGGACAGCCTCTAAGCCATACACCGGCTGCTACGTATTTTTTTTTCAACGGCATAATTTTTTCCTATAAATACCTAGCAAAATCTATAAGAAAGGCAAGAAAGAAAAGGCTCTTAAGCTTCAAAAATGAAAGAGCTTTTTACGTAGGGAGATTAGGAAGAAAAAGGAAAAATACTCCCACATACTTGTATTTTGTAACTTTCACCCATAGTGAAGTATTTTAATGGCCGAGAGCCTCGTAGTTTTTTCCTCCTAATTTAAGGGGAGATTTTTCACGTAAAATTTGATGTTCTCCTCTCTCTACATCTTTACACCCTCAAATATTTGTATTGTAATGTACCCCAAAATTTGAAACGCAACAAATATGATATTTTACCAATTTATATATTATTATGTAATATACTAATATAAATATATATAAAGTATATACTTAGTCGATATAATAATATATTATAATTTTATTATAATATCAAAAAATATTAGTATTAGAACTGTCAAATACTGATACTTATTAGTCGTTATTGTTAATATCAACTGATATTTTACTCCTATATTTGTAACTATCAATCAACATTTAGCTATTATTTGATTTTATTTGTCAAACTTATAAGTATAATTTAATATATCATAGTTAAATATGTCATTACAAATAATGTACTTATTATTACTTGTTTAGGCTCATTTAATACATACTTGATATTTAATACATTGATTTTATTTGATATTTAATTAAAGCCCACAAAATAAATCAAAAATTCTTTGTTATAAAAAACAATTCATCCCAAAATTCTAGATATTTTTATAATTATCCCAAATATTAGGTTTTCTTATTTTTTTAAATAATCAAAATCCATCCTTACAATATAAAAAATTTAGATTAAAATATCACATTAAAATTTATTTATCACTTTAAAATAATTTTAACTAATAGGAAGACAAAAAAATATTAATATTCAGAATTAAGATAAGAAGCCCTAAAGCACTAACCTAATGTCCCATCCACTTACTAAAAAATAAAGAAAAAAGAAAAATAAAAGAAAAATAAACCACACAAAAATGATAAGATTTTTATTTAGAATACCTTGCTAATATAAATTTTTTATCAATTTATTTATATTAATAGACTTATATAATAATAAATAAATAAATAAATATTATATTATTAATAGACTTATTTAAATATTTCTCCTTTGACAATATATCATTTTTTATTCTATTAGACTTTATTTATCATATACACCAAAAGAAATAACAACCAATAGGAACAAAGCATCATCATCTCCCCTACACATTTCAGAATAATACATCATTTCACTTCGTTTCTCAGGGGTGCCACTAAAAACAAGTAGAGAACAGGGATTTCTAAGGGAAGAACCCTACAAGAAACCCCACAATTGACCAATCAAGTTTCGAGACCGAAACCCCATTTCTCAATGGCGATCGAACATCATGTAGGTTAACAATTATGACTTGATGACGAATCCAAACCGATCATCACACCATTCAAATCACGAGATCGAAACCCTATTTCTCGAAGACGAAGGCGATCGAACATCATGCAGGTTAATAGAATTATGGCTTTCTGATGAATCCGATCCGCTCATCTCACCATTCCCATTCTTACCGGACCAAATTCTAGCAAAAACCTTCTTCGAAATCAGCATACCTTTCATCTTAGCAATGGCAGTAGGCTTATCCGTACAACTTCTAAGGTCAGCATTGCTTCCATTCCCTCCCTTTCCACTGTCCAACCTCAGAGCTGCTAGCTCGCTCTTCAGGGCCCTGAGCTCCTCAGCCGTCGCTGTTGCGTCCCAATCCTCGTCTGTGTTGGCCATTGACCTTGAGCTGCCGCAGTTCAGGTCATTGATGCTTTTGGGAGTGCTTGTGCCCGACTTCGAAGCGGCTCGAGCCTGCTCGAAAAAGAGTAGCTGGACTATAACCCGAATTGGGAGCCTCTCATTCTGGACTGCGTGCATGCAGGCCTTGGGTGACAGCTTCTTGCAGTCCATGAGCCGGCATATCCTCTTTCTCTCAGCCTTACTGATTCCTGGGTGCTCCTGCATCAGAAAACCCCACCAGGTTCAAGAGTTCGGGATTTGGGGGCCAGGGATCGGAAAACTATGATACTAGAAAAACAACACCAAGTTTTGATACATTTACAATCACTGTATAACTCATTTACAACTTTTTTTTTACCAAAAAAACAACCTTAAATTCATCTAGTTCATAAATCTTAAAACAATAATATTAAAAGGCAAAGTAAAAAATCACAATCTTAGCATTCTAATCTAATCTTAAGGTAGATTTAACTATTGGGAAAATGAGAAAGCCTAATGTTTAAAAATTTATAACAGAAATAAAAGAAAGCAACAATCTCAGTTCTTTCTTTGATTTGATGACATATTCTCATGCTCTGCATGTTAATTTCCCATGATTCATAGCATCAAAAACTACACTCAATGACACCACAAGTTACTAGTAAGAAGAATTACACACCAATAATGCAATTCTTGCTCGACCATTTTAATGAATGGTCGAATGAAACACCGCACCACCTCGATCAGGGGCGACAATATCAGGCAAGGAACCAGAATACAATGTCAGCATAACACCGAATAAGAGGGCTTTTGTCTATATTAAATGGGTTCGTGCCATAAACGGGTCGAAACATTTATAAAATGAAATAACCGTGTTGTGTTCTGTATGGACATTTTAACCAGAAATAGCATGGTGTATATGACAAGAATAAAACCCACGTCGAGTTATCATGACTATTGACTAACACAGTTAAAATCCATTTATGCAGCTAAATTGTTTTAAATATCTCCTATATTAGAAGTGTACTCTTGTATAATGGGTCATCTATTGTAAGTGTGTTATGGTATTGATGTGTTAAATATGTCATATTTTATCACACAAATATGACATGTTTATTAAATGGGTTATACATGTTGCATGGATAAAAATTTCGGCCTGTATTTGATATAAAAATTAACATACATTTGACGTAACAGTTGATAAATACCAGTATCGGTCCCCCAATATCAATATTTCCCAAGACCACGACAAAATCATAATATATTGTCACATCAGTAATATATTGCGATATATCTGTCAATATTTTAAATATTAGCTGATACACATAATATTTGGCTAATATATCGACCAATATTCGATTATCAATTTACGATTCTTAGGGAAAAGCAGTTCTTCTGATATTTTTTATATCAATATGCATTGTTCGATATGGCCATAATAGGTACCGATACCGATATTTCATCCATGGATTGTCATGCTGTGTTATTTGCTTATTTAGCATGGAAAGTTTGTGATGGGTTTACAGACACAATTATTCATCATGTCATTTTCGTGTTGGTGTATCCTCTATTATACCCATGTCTTGACCCAGCAAGTCAAAACAAATTGACACCAGTAATCTCAATTGCATCATGTCACAGAAGAAACACTTGAACAGAGACTTACCTTCAAGTAAATGTCGATTGCTCGATAGAGGCCATCATGCGCCGGCCTCGAGATGCCACACACCATCTCCACAAGTTCCACAAACTTCGATACGAGCAAATTTTGATCCTTTGCAATCTCACCGAGATACGCATCGATTAAATTCGCTACCATAAGCTTGGAAGCTTCCGATAGTATTCCTAGGCTTATTTCATGAGATGACTCGTCTACGTCTGCCCGCTCATTTTCAGGATTTTCATCTCGAGTCAAAAACTCTTGAATTATCTTTTCTACAGTGTTGACATCATAAGTCATGGTTTCTTCTTCTGGGGCCCATATTAGAAGATCATTGACAGTTGCCTCCTCTAGCTGCTGTCCTATCTTCTTTACAAGCTCTCTCTTGGCTGTTTCACCAGACTCCACTAAAATGGCTGCTTTTAGCAGCTTAAGGAAGAAACTACAGGACACGCAACCTTTCTCCGTGGGCAAAAGCCGAAGAATTGTATTGATGGTTGATCGGTACTCTCCGATAGCAGTAGATGGGATCTGACCTTTGTTCGGGATTGGTAATTTTTGGGAAGCATAAGCTGTTAAAGAATCTCCGATCACTTCACCGGAAACCATTCCTTTCCCTTTAATACTCAATATTACCTGTCCATACAAATCAACATCGAGCTCACACAAGTCCTCGACCCACCAGTCCTTTGGCACTACTCTGTAGTTTCCAGTTTCTTCCGGAATCTTCTTCTGGTTGTACTTATATGACCAGTCGACTTTAGAAGAATCAATGGAGGCCTTTGAAGCAATAGAATGAACGAAGTGACCAACTAGATTCAGCTCCTCGGACCACGGGAGCATATATTTTGTGGTTTGAAGAGATATGATCGAGTCTTTCCAGCTGCGGAAAATGCTTGAGTTAAGAAATACGTCAATTTTGTATACGAGGTTCCCTTTCTCGATCGCCTCATGCATTCCTAGGTACTCAGCCGCACATCGAGCAGTGACAATGTTATGAGCATTCAGTGTCACAGAGATCCCGTAGCAGAACTTGGCACATATCTCAAAGCCAGCATGGCCACCAGGAATGTCGTCAATGTAGATTTCATCGCCGTTTTCTTCAGCCGTGTCTGCAACCAATTTTCGGAGGTGAGAACTCTTGGATAAAAGTGGGTACTGCAAAAGCATGATTGTTTTATTCGGTTAGTGCTGCTATTGAGAAGTGCAAATATATAACAAATATATATGATATGGTTAAATATTTCAAAATCATTTGAGGAACAAAGTCTCAAATGGGAAAAACCACAAGCATAGTGTATACATATATAAGTTTACTCTATATTGTAAATTTCCTTTTAATAATCCTATACCACTTGCGTTATAAACGCACTGGGTATTTGGCAATGGCAGATCCACGTAGCAGTGCCACAATGGCAGATCCACGTAGGACTGCCACATGGCAATACCAGTTGGTAGTTTAATTTTTGACAGTTTTTTGGTTAATATAATTTCCAAGAAACCACAAACCACCATGAAGGGAAAAATTGGAAAAATATCCATACTGGTATAATTGTTCTGAAGAGGTGAAACTGTGGTCCATAAAGGGCAAACTTTGGATGAAGTAAATAACACAATAACAAAAAATCAGATCAATCTTCATTTTCATCTACTACAGAAGACAATCGTTAACATGAATAAAAGTATCGATATCAGTCGCAGCCTTATCAATATTGAACATATTGGACAATACATATCAGTATCAAATATATCAGAAGATTATTTTTTTAAAATCGTACGCTAATAGAAAAATATTTGCCAATTGTTGGTCATATCAACCGATATTTTGAATATTGGCTATTATATTGCGATATATCGCAGCTACAATAGTATATTGTAATATTATCATGATATCAAGGGCCTAATATCGACACATAATGACTGATATTTTTGTCTATGATCTCTAAGGCTAGAGGGTCATGTTATTGTTGAAGGTTTTGAGTTGATTTTGTTAGTTTGGAATAGAATCAAATAAAAGGCTTCATTGTATTATCAAAACAATTCTCACAATTTTGTTTGCATTTGAAAGACACAAAATATCTTTAAAGAAAAATGGCGTGGTTACACACATTGATGCCTTTCCTTAAGTTCATCGTTCCTTCTTCCCAACAACTCCTCCTTCACTAGTTTAATAACTATTCAAGATGAAAATATTGATTGATATGTATCGGTACCAGACCAATATCATATTATACTATCATATCTATTGATATATCTCAATGATATTATCAGTCGATATTTACCAATCATCTTACGATTCTCGAAATTTTTTTCTTCAGATATATATTATATTGATACATATAATCCGATAACCCAATAAATATTGCATGTAGCTCATTTAATCAGCAGCACCTTTCCATTTCATCAACTTCAAAAGACCTACGCTAACAACTTTCTCAACCCGCGGGTTCGCATTTCTAAGCAAGATTGTGTCGTTTATGGATTTCCCAAACAATTCTTCCCTCCATTACATGAATAGAAACAGCAATGGCAATACAAAACCCAATAATTTCAATATAAGCTTTGTTTGTGAACGGCTGTGATACTGGATGAGCAACAAAGTGGTGGCAAATCAATAATCTATCTCCCAAAATGGCCCAAATTGAAATTCAGCCAATAATTTATCTCCCTAAACCGGACCCCATGTATAGTGCAAATTTCATGCACCCCTGCCCTTTCTTTATGAATACATTGAATGAATTTGAATTTGGCCAAGAGCACAACAATATAGCCAAGGGCATCCCTTTACTTTAAATTCAAACCTTACTCAAGTAGCTATGATGCCTCTATATTAAAACCAATTTAAAGGCCAAAAGGTGCAGATTAGTATTTCTAAGATCAGTTTCAGAACATCAACAAGAGAATCATAGGGTTTGCCATTGTATATATTTTCGTGAAAAGAAGATGAGAAATAATAGAGTGCTGTTATGGTTCTCCTAGTAGAAAGATATCCATGTTCACACAATGGCCAGTATTAAAGGTTGGGTGCGTGAATAGTAAAGATTAGATCAAATGATTTAAATGACCATTTAATATTAACTATTTATCTACCAAACTTCTAATTTTTCTCATTAGACAACCATAAAAGCCTCCCAATTAGGACAACCTTAACAGCTCTTGAAATAATATGACATGGATTCTTTCCAAAAAGGACACAGATGGCGTATGTCTAAGGCAGAGCCCTTGTTATGGGGTAATGAAATAATACTTCATCATACCTTATGGAGGTTAAACTTCACATCTCCAACATTTACTGTGATATCAGTCGACAGCTCACTTGCAATATACCTAAGCATTTCCAAAGTAATAGTATTAATGTCACAAAGTAACACAAAAACTCTTTTTTTTTTTTTATGTAAGTACCTAAAAACTCTTATTTTCCATAAATAATGCAAGAACCATATACCCACAACAAAAGTAATACATGATGTAGGCCAAATTTAGGATATTAGAAAATAACCGGAAAAAAAAAAAAAGCTTTGTAAGAATCAAATTCATAATACTCAAAGCTATGTTGCTCAGAAATCTTTCTTTGTTTACTCATTGTTGACCACCTTCAATTGAAATTCTCTTCTTGTTGGAAATCATTTTAATTTAATTTGGATATGGACCTTGATGATCAAGTTCAACGACTTGACCTGCATCAATACATATAAAATGAAGTATTTAATGGTGGAGTTACCATTATCCTTTTTGGAGTGATGAATCCTACATATGTTCTTCAGAAAAGAAATTTGTGCATTTTTTGGGGTATTAACAAACATGCTGTGCTTGCGTCCTTTTAATTTATACCAGGTACCAAAAACCAAAGACTAATGATGTGCAAGACTTCTATAGAAGCACTTCAGTTATTTCAGTCAATAGTTACCGGATTATACAATCATGTCTTATTACAATGAAATCGCCCACAAAGTCTATACGCACATTGAGAAGGCTAAGGGAATGCTTTTAGGGGAATGTTTTTAAGTAAAAGAGGAAGAATCTGCATACAATTTTAAGTAAAGCTGAATGCCAAGACCTGCAGAATTCAGCACAGCCAGTGTGTGGGTTTTCAGAACCCCAAAACAAATTGACCCTAATTTGTTGAAGAAAGCAAGCGCCAATATTGCCTGCCACCAGCCAATATTGCCTGCCACCAACAGTCTCCTATGTGTATGATAAGACTACCACTGCTGAGTATATCCAGTGTCCTAATATTACAATAATAAATAGTTTGCGTGTTTACCAATTATGATCATGGATGAAAAATATCATTATAGGTATCCATACCAGTATTGGTTGCGGCCGATTAGTATTGGTAGTATCAAATGATGCTTATCAGTATTAGATATATCGAAAAGCTTTTTAGGGGGAAAATTGGAACCAAGGGTAATATTGGCCAATATTGGGTATATATATACTGGAATTTTTTAATATTGGATGGTATATTTCTTATATGATGACATATCACAATTTTTTCACTATATTGGGATATATTGGTATTAGAAGCAAATACTGATATATTAGCTGATATTTTATTCCATAATTTCAATTTGATACTTCACTACATCAAACATTTTTTTATGGGAATGGTGATGAGTGGAAAATGAAGAGAAAATATAAGAAAAGGACTTAAACAGTAAAACATATTTTTTGACAGTCGTGTTAGGATCCTCTCATTTTTTATCATCCATCGTATTGCTAACACTGAAAAATTCATGATGGCAACTTGGAAGATTAGGATATAACAACACATTAAAATATGTTAGACCCATTTTATAATATTAGTCGTCCATTTTGCCAAGATAAAATCCTCATTATTGGGATTACGAAATGACTCTAACAAGTCCCATTGCTAAAGGGTACAAAACATTTGCCTAGAATAACCACAACCACAAAAATAGATTTTCCATGCATATGATTTAAGGAGCAATTCAAAACATTAAGCAAGCATCCCATTCTTACACAAATCCGGAAAAGAAAAAGGCACTTAGTAAAGACCTCGAAGCTCCAAAGAACAAATAACAAGAGAGAACAGAGTTCAAACTTTGCATCCTTTCTTCAGTGTTTGATTCAAGCTTTCTTTTCCTCTGCTCATTTTTTTTCCACTAGCTCAAATGGAGATCAAGGGACTATAATCTCTCCACCATTTAACAACTCATTGATAACATAGGATATTGCATTTGAGACCCTTGAAAGTTAATCATCTCCTTTAATTTCGGACCATGGATATTTGGAAGAAGCAAGTGATCTAAAGATAAAATGACAACCTACCAATTTACAATTTAAATAATGGAACATAAGAAGAGCCAAGGTAAAGTATCAATCATATATTTATCAAACAAAACTCTCTCTAAATAGGAAAAAATATAAAAAAGAGCACTTTCAAAATAATGTTTTCTGCCTTAAGATCTCACCTGATATTGTTTCCATTAGACTGAAATGTATCTGGCTTTGATCCAAGCTTCATGAACTTCATCTTTTCCAACAATGAAGCTCTTTAGCCAGTCCTTTTAGCTCTCAAAGATAACCCCACCCGATAATAAACTAATCAACCTCAATCATAACACTGCAACAACGTGAATGCACACACAGTCATCAAACACAATCACTAGTCAAGAAGAAAATTCCTGAAAATGGGAAAAATACTCCTGGGCGGGCGGACCAAATTTCCAATTTTAACACTGGTTTCAAGGCAATGTCAAATGATCTCAAAAAAAGAGGGGAAGGATATATGTGGTCAGTGTCGCAGAATCTTGAACAGAACTAATAAAGCAGGATAGAGATGAGATAGAACTAGAAGAAAATGGTGTTGAGTGATTTTTTCAACAGAGAGTTCAGCCAAAAAAAAAGGGAAATTTTTACTGACACCCACAAGCGATTATATGACTCCAAACCTCTTCCCCTCCAAAACAAATTAAAAATGCCACCACCCTCTTCTATTTCCTTATCTTCCTAACCCCTTCCTTCTCTCTCTCTTTCTTGTCTCTCTCTCTCTCTCTTCTCTCTCTGAGCTTACTTTCTGTTCCTAGTTCTCCTTACCTTATAGCTTCTAAAGATTCAAACCACCAAGACCTCATCACTGCTCTTTAAAGCTTCAAGTTCCAAACCCATTAGTCAAATGGTCATCTCTCTAGAATTAAAAAAATTATGGTAAGTACAGCGTGAAATGACTATCTGCAACAAAAAAAACAGCATCTCGATATTAGTTAAAGGGAACACCAAAATTAGTAGACAGCAAGCATCTATTGGTGGATCAAATAATTACAAGTGGATGAGAAGATTATACAATACAGAATTTTATTATTAATGAGCAACCAAACATGAGCTACCAACAAAAAAAAGTCAATTCAAAGTGAACAGAGAGGGAAATCTGACGAATCTTATGACAATCTACCTAAGTACATGAAACTGTAATAAAATAAATAAATAAACCAATAAAGAACACTTCCTACAAGATTTAATACCAAAACAAGAAGCGCGAAGATTTCGTATATTTTCTTTTGAATATATGGGTAAAACCCAAGAGGCAGTCTCCATGGAAACCCCAAAACAATTACACAAAACCTATATTTCGGGCTTAAGAATTCGGAAATGGAGGTCAGAAACTGCGTAAGTAGACAAAGAAATGAGCTTAATCAGACCCGCATCAATAGAGGATTTTACAGGCCGAAAGAGCTAAGGAAAAAGAGGGAAAGCCCACCGGAAAATGACACTAAACAGAGGAAACTTCAGCTCACATGAGTGAAGAATATGCAGTGCTAACGATGCATGCATGGGCATTGGGCAGAAGGAAACCAGTCCCACCGGCATCGCAACTGGGACATTGAATGCCAAGGAAAAGCGGAAAACAAGCTCTTTTGGTTGTCTTCCTCACTTTTATTCCATGTAGACGAGTAGACAGAAAGTTTCTGTTCCAAGAAAATGAAGAGGTTACAAAAACCCACTTCAAAATATCCGGGAAAAATACTCAAAATATCCTCTAACTTTTCGTTTTTATTTAAATTTTATCCTCGAGTTATGTTTTGTTTAAAAACTTATTAATTTTTGTAGTAATTTAATTTTATGTGAAAATTATATTAATTTTATCTGGGTAGTATGTTAATGTTGAAAAACTTTAAGACAATTTATTTGGAAAAAATAATTTCAAGATTTTTTTAAAATTTTTTAGATTTTTCAATGTTTGATATAATATACCATATTTTTTAAATTAATTCCATAATATATATAAATTCTAACTTCATATACATAGCATACATCCATACCAAGAATGGTTTTTTTTGTAGAATTTTATAAGTTCTTAATTGAAATATATTCGATCAATTAGATTAATAATCTATTATAAATACATTTATTATTATCAAAATAATTAAATCATTATAAAGCTAATTCCATCTACCACTATCAATCATCGATCAACGGTGTTACCCTCATTATTATTACAATTCTTTAGTCAATGGCAAACAAGAGATGCTAAAATCGTTGATCATTAGTTATGACGTCAGTTATTGTCATCGTTAGTTTTTATTATTCTGTGACCTACAATATTATCAGTATTACCCCACATCTTCATTGATGGCCCACTAGAAAATACCATTATTATTTTCAGTTATCAATTCGGAGTCGACTAAAATACTCCCATTTTAAGGGTACTATCAACGGCTTTTTTTTTAGCCAAAAGAATTACCCTTTTTGTGGGGGTGGGGGATGCAAGATGCAAAAGATCTTGCTAATGCTAAAATTGTCTATTTCCTATGAATAGAAACTCAACTTTCTTAACACATTAAAATAGTCAATCAAACCCTACCGTCGCTATTGTAGAAGATGACTTGTCCATAGGTCTTATCCTTTTCCTTTCTAGCACTTTTCATCTTTAATGGTAGGCTTCTTAATGAGTGATACATCGAGCTTTATCTACTAATAACCCTTCTTTGCATGATAATATTTAAGTTGTGTGTATAATATCTTCATATATAAGAATTTATAGCTACAACTTACAGTCCAGGGTATGATTTGTCACGAATTTAAATTAAAATAGGTCTAATTGATTATAATTTCTAAAAATTAGAATCTCAAAATAAATATAATCAATCTCAAACTCGGGTATGACAAATAAAGAATAATAACATTGTATCATTTAGTAATAATAATGAATAGAACCAAAAATCCATTTAGTACTTCATTGGATACTTATCCGAATAATAAATAATGTGACCAGCTCCAAAAAATTATAAGAAATTGACAAACGAAATACATAAATATTCATAATACATACTGACCCAACTGTCTTATACATGTTCAAAGGCTTATAACCGACCAGTCCAAAATATCCAAAGTACAGCCCACACTAACAATATCCAAACAAATACAATACTCACTAAAATAAATGAAACTATGGTTAGATCATATCTAAATCTTTGTACATTATCTAAATTTACTAATCTGAAAGGATAAGAAATAAAAAATATGAGTCTAAAGTTTAATAAATATCTATATCATATATAATAAACAAATATATTAGAAATCAAAGGAATGGTCCATAAATACAATCAAAACGTGTAAGAGGCATAAATCCAATATCCAAAGTTTAAAGGCAGTCTCATACTCAAATCATATTTTAAATTGAAACGTAATCCCATCGGGACATATACTAAGCAAATTAGAGATTTGGAGTGAAATTATATAATCCAAATTATGTCATAATCCATACTGAAATAGAAGCAAAACGAAATAGAGTTCGGATGAAAATTACATATAAAAGAAACAGAGTCCGAAATAAAATCACATAAATCGAAACATATTTAGAAACAAATCATATATTCAAATATACGAGACTAACCATATTACATCTCTGAGCAAACCTACGAATCTTAAAATGAAATTTGAATACAAATCAATGTGAAAATATTGAGTATGCACAAAATCGGAGAATCAAAAATTAAAAGACTAACTTGAAAAAATGTTATACATATTTTCGGTAACTTTAAATCAGATCAACCACTATTTAAATCCATTTGTAGGGCCATCGATAGACTGTATTTCACAGATAAGGAACGTGCTCATTATATTTTTTCATCGATGATTTTGGGTACAATCCTCAAGTTTAGTATATATATTAGTATGTTCAATTATATTAATTTTTTATTCAATTCACTTATGATGATTCTTATTAAAGCATAGATAGAGTGAGTCATCTACAAATAGAGCCTTTTTTAACTCGTGAAAAAGGAATTCATAGATATTTTTTCATCGTGAAATGAATAGATAACAGATAAAATATACAATCTCAATTATTTATCTATTTTTCATAAAATATAAAACCTTCGAATATTTACAAATCTAGAACAAAACCCCCTAAACCATCAGTAAAAATCATATGCATGCATAAAGAAAATAAATTATCTAAATAAAAATAGCATACATAAACATTAAGGCCTCCAAACGTAGGCAAAGTTTATCAGATATTGAAACAGGCCAATGATGAGATTTAAAGATATTTGTCTCGATTTTATACCAAGCAGATCTGATAAAAGGATATTACGAACCAATATTTCTCTTCCTCTCTCCTCTTCCACCTCCTCTCTCTCTCACCTCTCTTCCTTCTCCCGTACGAAATGACAAATAGTGGCATTGCTCATCCTTATATACTCAAATGGCGATCGAGCGCCACTCAAACGCCTCTTGAGTGCCAACCTCTCAAAAAAGGCATTCGAGCACCACTCAAGCGCACTCGAGTGCCAACCTCTCAAAAAACGGTGCTCGAGCGCAATCTTTGGGTGGCTCTCGGGCGCAAGCCCACAACAAATGATGCTAAAGCTTAATTCGGGCGTGCCTCAAGCACCACTTTGCTGATATAAAATTCTTCAAAATTCACAATAAATAATTATTTTCAATACATTTTAAATTATCTAAAATAATAAATATTTTTAAAATAAATTAAATAAAAGTCGGGTATTACACGGTCTAACTCTCATTTTTCTCGTTTTCAATCGATTAATCATAGTGACATTAGAAGACGAATTGTTAACTATAATTGTGAGCAATTTTTTGATACCTAATCATATAAGCATTTTTGTATTTCTTTACCTTATGGAATTCCTTCCATTTTCGATTCTAATTTCATCTTATCTACTTTCCATTAGCATATAAACCCAACGGTAATGATTTTAGCAATTTAGAAGTGGAAAACAAAATTAGTGGAAAAACAATCCTACCTCTATTTCAATGACGGCCACCCACCCTTTAGACCGATTACCCCACCAATGCTAACAACACACACCGGTCGGCTATGAGCACCTCTACCACCGAGCCAAGGGTCCCTTTGCCACAGCACAAGGCCTGTGCCACAATCGCCACAATTCGACCGTAAATTCAACAGTCAGATGGCTTTTTGATTTTTTTTTCAAATAAAAACGGAAAAAAGGGCATTCGTAAATCATGGTTATTCGATTTTGGACAAACAATTGTGATTTACGTCACGGGGGCTTGAGCTCCTTTACCCCGTGCGGCCAATCTTGACCATTAAAATATCGCAAGCTCTTTTTATGATAAGGTTTTAAAATTTGACACAATCATCAAACCTATTCGATTTTGGACGATCGACCCTACTTCAACAGAAACGCTCACTTGGTCCAACAACATACAGTACTAGCCCCCACAGATTATAAACTAAAAAGATCACATTTAATAATTAAATAATCTCTAATGAAATATACAGTATTTTCACCTCAATACAGTTTATCTTTATCAAATATATGTCTGTTACGTTCCTTTTAAATGAAGTATACGTCATTTTCAATAATAATATAAAAAACCTAATTTTTTTCCCTT